>JANSVK010000191.1:0-62946 GCA_030068005.1 Cladophialophora exuberans | reverse complement strand
GAGGGGGGGGCATGGAAGGGCAGGGGGCGTGTCCGCTGGTTGACGCTGGTGTCTGCGCAAAGAAACAAGACTTGTGCCCGGAACGGAAAATCAGTTTTGCCGAGAGATGTGCCGTGTTGCTGTAATTGGCTCATGCTGTGATTACCGCCTGCCTCCTCTTTCCTTTGTCTCAAACTGGATGTCATGAAAATCTCTTTAGACTCAAACTTGATCCTCCCTGAGCCAGCCAAGTGGAAATGCCCCTTGCTCCCCGTTATTGTCCCTGCTGCATACCTACCTAGGTAAGAAGGTGCCCAGTTGAGAAGCCCTCGTGGCACTCCATCCTCGCTAACACTAGGGGCATTTAGCACGGCGAGCCACGGATCAACTTGCCTTGTCCGGATTTTTATTGTTCCGGAAAAGCCCTTGCCCCTCATCTCCTCGGCTGGGACCGGAGTGGAGAAAGGGCCTAATCGGAATCCACGAGGGCCCATGAAAATTTTCTCAGAATGCCCTCACCACGAACATCAACGGGTACCGTCTTACCGCAATCCTCGCTACGAGCCCGCAACCACCTGAGACATCTCGAAATCCTCGTTTTTCGCCGATTTCCTCAAGCGCCCTCACACCGTTTCGATAAGACTAGCTGGCAAGCCGAGCTGAACACCCATGCAAATTCAAACTCGAAGAGTCGAGATTTGATTTTGTGGAGAAGGCCGCTAAGAGGCGAGCAAAAAGTAAGCCGTGAAAAGAGCAGGGATACTAAGGTGGGCCATTATGGGTTGATGGTCCAACTGGGTGACTGGCTCGTGGCTTGTCATGTCTTCGGCTGCAGAGCACGAGGGATAAGCAAAACCGTGTCCATCGACAGCTGAATGGCATGCAGCTTTTTCCGGTTTCTACTATCCGTGGCACCGGATCTGTTGACAGACATGCCATTCTGGATACTATCTTCCGAGCCATCAATGAGATGAGGGGCAGTTGCACCCAACCCATGCAGCCCTGCCGTAGCGGCCTCTTTGGTTGGGGTTCCAGCAGCCCGGCGTCTCGACTCTCGATGGCCGTGAGACCTCCCAGATGCGACAAACAACTAGTTTAGTCCAGTGCTGCAGCTCATGAGCGGGATGCGTGCCTCATCCCAAGCACAACAGCTAGCTGGAGCTCTCATTCACCAGCCGTCTGGCTCGTTCGAGCTCCTCACGTAACGGTCTCGACCGTTCTTCAACCAGCCACGGCTCGAGGATCGCCGCTAAGGCCTGCGGGTCCTGCAAGTTTCCTTTGCGCTGGGCAAGGGCTACAGCAAGCTCCACACGTGATTTACGACAGCGTTCCGGCTGTCGCCAAGGTTCCAACGGGGCGGCGAGCACCGCCATGACCAGTGGCTGAAATCGCTCAGCCGATTCCCGAGCGCGTTCCTCCGATTCCGACGAAAGTGATCCTGTGGCTTGGGCGGTACTGGTACTTGATGAGGCTTTTTCTGATGCCGGCTCTCCTTTCAGCTTTCCTTCACCACCGCTACCTGCCGTTTGTGCCTTTGGTCCATGAACGACAAAAAATTTGGCACTATCATACAGCGCCATGTCAAGACCGCTAGATCGAATCGCCTGCGTCTTTTGCACGATTTGGGTTGATAAGTCCAGAACGTCAACGGATGGATCCGCTGACAGGATTTTGAACATGCATGAAACAACAGCGCTCACCGTTGCTTCACTAACGTTCTGTTCACTACAACTTTACTGTTAGTGGCAGTCTCACGCATGAGTGGGACGCTCCTACCGATTCTTGGAAGATTTGCCACCAGCCTCATCAACCTCCATGGCATCCTGGTCCGTTAGCTCATCCATCAATTCCGCAAGATATGGCACCATCTCCAAGGCCAGGCCCAGATCTTTTCGAGCCATGGCGAAGTCACCAAGAGATTTAATCGCATGTGGTCGATACCCAACGTTAGTGCGCTTCGCTTCACGGATGGCCATCTTCCTCATTTGCTGGCTCGTTTTGTTGTCCGCCCACAGTAGCTGAGCTTGCTGCACAAACTTGGGATATACCTTGATAATTTCTTCTTTTCCGTCCCACGTCTTACCGTCCAACGCGGCCTGCATCATAGGCCAGATCAAATTTGCTTCAGAGGCAGAGTATTTGTTTTGCACTTCCATGGTGGAGATGAGCTCCGCGACTGCGAAACAGCAAGCGTGTCGTATCGGCCATAGAGGCGATCCAATGTGTGTCGAAATCAGGCCGACGATTTCGTTCAGGTACAGATTGATTGAACGAGAGCCGCCAATGTTATCTTTCCACGGGACATCAAAGCGCTCTCGCACTTCTTCATCCGTGTCCCGACGACCAATGAAGGCGAAAGGAAGGAAAGCGGATGCCGAATTCATGAAGACATCATTAGCAGCCTTGGAGATGGCTTGGATCATCTCACCCGCCACCGAGCGGTGACTCAACTCCTGTGATTCAAAGTACAGCTTCTGCGCGTATTGGCTTGTGGCCTGGATTTCTTTTTCTGAAGCTAGACGCATCAGGTAGCCAAGAGAGGTGCTGAAAGCAACACTGATGGTGGCGTTCCGATCAAGAATGTGTTTTCGAGTAAGTTGGATGAACTTGTCTGCGTGGGGGCGAAAAGCGGCCGGGTGTCGAACAACCAGAGTAGTCATCACTCGACTCAGCCCGACCTTGGATGGGAGACCTATGGCAGCTCGATAGGCGTTCGCAAGTCGCTGCATTGCATCTTTCATTGGTGATAGAGTTGCTTTTGTTGGCGAAGTCAACTCAATTCCTTGCATTTCATCTGAATCTTCTTCGGAATCGATTTTCATGGTGATGCTGTCCAGACAATCCTCGATCGCCTCGGTTACAGGAGAGGCGTTGATGCTCGAGACTCTCATCTTGTCCAGCTTCTCAGCAGTCAATCCATATTTGTCAGCATTCAAGTGCAGATAATTGATGCCTTCATGCTCAAGCGAGCTCAGCGACAGGACCAGAGTCTCCAGAATGGTCGGTGCGAAAGATCGGAGTGACTTGGGTGGCGCTTTCTTGATCACCTCGAGTAGCGTCACGATGGCATATTGTTGCACTTCTTTTGCCCCACCGCTGTCCATTTGTTGCAGCAGGAACGGGATTGCATGGTTCAGCATCGTGACCGAACGTTTGGAGTTCCCTTCGCCGACTTCCAAATTACGAATCAACATGCTCGTTAGAGTTCGGCATAGCTTCATCGCCGCAACTCGCACCGTCTCTTTGACATCGTCCAGCACTTTGAAAGCCACGTTCCAAATCTGGTCGAGGTACTTCTCGAATTTCTCCACTTCGCGTCCTTGAACCAGATCTGATATTGCCGCACAGCTAGCTTCCCGAGCTCGCCATTCTTTGCCTGACACTACACTCTGCAGCAGATCTTCCATGATCAGATCGAAGTTCTCGTTGATGACGGTATTAGGATCTTTGACCAGCGCCCGCCAGATTTCATTCATAGATCTTTGTACGTTCGGATTTGGATCAAATCGATACCGGAACAGTTTGGGATAAAATTTCTTGTTCTCACTCAGGTAGGTGGAATCGGCCAAGACACGTCCAAGTCCAAATCGCCCGAATGCTGCGCGACTGTTCCAGATGGCGTTGTTCGAGGCAAGATTCATGAATCTGTACACCAGGCTGGGGTCACCCATTTCGGTGGCTAGACGCACGATATCCTTGTATGTGGTAACAGACTGTCCATTTTCGGTGGGCAAGGCTCCCGCTTCGAAAAGCTGAGTATCTTCGTTGACAGTCCCAGACATTTTGGCGTTGCTTCCGGTAAAGCTTTGCACCAAATCTCTCACCAAATCGTCTTGAAGTTGCTTATTACCTCGCTCGTACACAAGACTGAGGCCTCGAGATCCGGTTTCTTGAACAATCTCATCGCGATCGTTCAAGAGCCTAGCAAATGCCGCCTGGCAGTCACGTAATCTGTCCCTGACCACAGGTAAATCGCCGCAGTACTGAATCAGGCACAACAGCCAGATGGCTGCAGCCTTCTTCAGAGACGGTTTTGTGGTGTTGCAGTCCTGGATAGCTCGATCAAGTATGTTGGTCAGCAACTTTTCATCAACTTGAATGCCAGATAAATCAGCATCAACATCGAGTTCTGTCATCGTCGAGGACGATTTGAAGCCCGCGCAGGCGATGGCGAGAGATTCTCCCAATGCAAAGTGAAACTCTGCCTGTTTGACCTCATGGAGATTCAACAGCCGGTCCAAAAATGTGTGAAATTGAGAGGCAGATGAATCTTTCGAGTGCAATACCCCAAGGATCGGTCCAGCAGCTGAAATGGCGGGTTCACTCTCTTTCTTTCCTTCAGCAATCATTTTGTCCAACAGATCGTCTCTTTCAATTGTAATGGCTGTTGGGATGCAGAGTGCCAGCTGACGAAGACATCTGTAGGCTGCATCTCTCAGTGCTTTGTCCGACGATTTTCCAATGATCTCGACGAGTAGCTCAGAAAACTGCAAAGGGCTAGAGCCTGAGCCAACTTGACCGCCCCGAAGAGCCTTTCGGGTCAGGGCAAAAAAGGCGCGCAAGAGATGGCCTTGTACTTTAACCGCCTCTTCTCCAACGGCCGTCTGCCAATGCGAAACTTTGGCGATTTCTGACACTGCAATGGCTTCCGCGTCTTGCTCCAGAGATGCCAGGATGCCAAACACTCGAGCGCCTCGCAGTTGAAGGCTTGAATTTGCTGTGACATGGGCAGCTGCGCGGATTC
Organism: Cladophialophora exuberans; assembly: GCA_030068005.1. Classification (NCBI taxonomy): domain Eukaryota; kingdom Fungi; phylum Ascomycota; class Eurotiomycetes; order Chaetothyriales; family Herpotrichiellaceae; genus Cladophialophora; species Cladophialophora exuberans. The sequence goes on along the minus strand of JANSVK010000191.1, from coordinate 58,223 downwards.
CGGCCTCGGAGACCTCAGGCAAGAGATTGCTCGGCGCGAGAGACAAGATCTCGAGCGACAGGTCCAAGCAGTCTCCTGAACCTAGCGCGACACCGTCCAACATGGCGGAAACCAGGGGCTTGAGTACATCCTCATCGTCGAGTTTTTTGAGGTAAGATCGAATCCGACGCCGAGCGTCCTGGTCGTTGTTCACCAGCGCATCAATGGCCTGTTTCCAATCTGTTGATTCCTGGAGAATGGAACGGCTTTCGGTTCCGTCATCATGCAGAGCTTCAGAGACCAGGATGTTTCTGCAGAACGTCACCGCGGCTGCCAGCACGACGGGGTTTTTGTAGAGATGCCCCTGTTTGTCAGCCGGTTCTGACGGGAAAAACTCCTTCACCAAGGACTGTATCTTAGGAAGTTGCAATGTTTGGGATGTTGGATCCGCAGAGGGTAACGGGGAAACTAGCCGTTGGTTCGAGGTGTGCCAGTATAAATCCAATCCTCTTGCTGCTTCCTCGACAACCTCTCTCCGGCTGCCCTGTACGGATAATGCGAGGACGTTCATATACCGTGCAGCAACGTCGTGGAATGGCAGACATTTATTAGCGAATCGTAAGGCCGGATAGGTAACACTATTCACAGTGGGGAGATAGTAGACATCGTCCTCATCAGACAGCGACGCGAGCACGTTCCAGCGAAGCAAACTTCGAAGTCGATCAATTGCCTGCTGGTCCTCGAATATCGTCGTGTCCAAAGCATTCATGATGCGCCCGATGGCTTCTTCGATGCTCGACCGGATTTCCCTCGTCGTATCGCAGCGTAGGCTGGTGAACAGCCATGTGATCAAGTTGACCATGCGACGATGATGTTGGTTGTCCTGGCCCGCGGGCCACACCTCGATACCTGTCACATTTTTCAGAGACGCTAACAATCCAATAGTCTCGTAGGCTTTAGAACGCAGCTCCATCTCAGCAGACGAAGAGACGCTGTCTGGGTTCATTTTCGGCCAACCCTGCATTTCGATGTACTCCTTCATGAGATCCTGCAGGCGGGCGCTGACATGCCCGCCGGCGAGATATTTCCCACCCACACGCACCATCCACGTCAAGTAGGAGAACAGCGCGGCGCGTAATTTCGCGGACTCGAGTCCCCCACGGCCAACACTACTTCTGCTACTTGCGTGGGGGTTCATCGATAGATGCTCCTCGACCATGAGCAAAATATCGTCCGTCCGACTGGTGGAGGCCTGGCTTCGCGACAGCAGGGTCAGGATTCGGGTCTGCAGCTTCGGCTTCGCGCGTTCGTATAGTGAAAAGAGGGCATCGACGATGGCGTCAGCTTCAAAGTCGAAGTTGCACTGCTTGAACATGACGTCGCTCATGTTTGTGGCAGATGCGTTGGCATCAACGCCCATGATAACAGCGGGGATGAGCCTCTGGGTGTCGGAGAACAATGACGTGAAGAGGAACTTGGCCGCCGGGAGCACGACCTGGGACCGCCGCTTGAAGTTCTTCTCCATTACGGGTCGGAAGTCTTCATCCGGACTCTGAGCTGCCGTGGTAGTGGTATCACTAGGTCGGTCCTTTGGATCGAAGAGCAGAAACTCGCACAGTCGCGCCGCCAATAAATCAGCCTGGGTGGTTGAGAGAGCAAACGTCTCTTTGAGGGCCGCATCTTCTTTACTTTCTCGCTCCGGGATCTTCCACTTCGTCAGAACCTCGAACAAGAAATCAAACCCAATGGCCCATAGTTTCCTATCCGTACTATCGAAATTTTCGCTCTGGGGAATTGCGAGCTTCAACACGCCTGGTAGCGTCTCGATGGCTTGATCGGTCTCTAGGCGCGGAAGACCCAGTTCGATGAAGACGAGACAGAAGCGGCGCAAAATGGCACTGTTCTCCTCGTTTCGGAAGGTCTTAAACAGCGCCGCCACGGGTAGCTTGATTGCCGCGTTGATCTTTAGTCGCTGGTGGATGTACTGGCAGATCTTGATCGTGAGGTTGCGGTTCTTTTCGGTCGGTGAGGCGAGCTTGAGTAACAACGCGGGCAGGAATTTCTCAAGGATCTCTTGGAGTTTTTCATCCGTGGAGGCTGAGGCGATGCGTAGTTCTAATTTGGAGATTAAATTGTATTCTCGTTCTGGATCGGTTGGCGCCGATGGTGGCTGTTTTTGGTCTTGAGATGAAGCCATGGTGAGGGAAATGCTGTGGCTCTTCCTCTTTCAGATCATTTCAAGGTTCCAGATCAGGGTTCTTGATTTGATCCAAACTGTATGTCAAATCTCTGCTCATCAAAAAGTGAAGACGTATGAGAAGAGGCAAAGCTCGTTCTTGATCACAAAGCAAATGGGGAAGGCGCCGTGAGGTGACTGAACTCGCCTCGGCCGATAAAAAGTGAATCAATCTGAATTCAATTCGAAAGCGAGGGCCATATCCCTAAACCAGTGATGAGGCAACAGCAACTTCGTCAGCGGATTCAGGCAATCTTGTTGATGTATTATTCTGGTAGCGTCTATTGCCCTCGCCACGTCGTCGAGTTGAAGCCTTGCGGAGCCTCGTTGACTTGGTGCCGGTGGGTGGGGATGTAGTGCCAAGGCAATCCCGTGTACTATTGGTCAGCTTCCCTCGGACGAGGCTGTTTCGATCAACGCGCAAGGCTAATATTTGTATTTGAAGAGTTTGGTGGCAACGTACGATTCGATTCTTGAATGGGTGGGAAACCTGTATGTGATATATAGCAAAGATCAAAGACTAGTGTCTTGACCGTGAAGAAGTAGGAGACTGGTACGGGGATATACGTTCCCGAGCGACTACGGCGACAGCATCGTGTTGTGTAGGGTTTACCGAGACGCATACCGCTGAGTAACCAGATATCCATAGCGATCGGAACGTAGTAAACACGATGAAGAGGAAGTACCCATTCTCACGCGTAGACGAAAGCCAAAGCATAACCATAACAGGGGTCTGTCTCAACGAAGCAGCATTCCTGGAGAGCATCTCGGGAAAACATGGGTTCCTTCAAAATGCGATCGATAGGTCGTTTGAAGAATGCTGAATGGTGACTTTCAATTGAATTTGATGAACAGCCAGCTTGCTGAAGAAAATTGACCTCTAGGCTGATAATTGTTTTTTCAAGCATGCCTGATTCCGACGCCTTTCTTCAATTCACGAGCTCCGCCATGCAAAGCTTTGGGCTGCTCCTCGTCCACAGAATCCTCGCGGCATGCCTCTTGTGCCGCATTCTCATCATCATTGAATTCGGGTTATCATTGCTGAAACACCGCAGTGTTGTACGAGTACCACTTCCAACCACACATCAAACGATTATCTCAGTCTTCGGGCTTCTCTCTCGGATTCGAGCAGGCACAGAATATCATCGACTTTGACTGTACGCGCAAGACATTCATCAGTATTGTGTATCTCCAAACCCAGTCTTTTTGCTGAGTCGTACCTGGTCCCTTCACGTTTCGGATGATGCTTCGGCTCGTATCGTCCATAAATTCGACTCTGACTTGTGTGACACCACCTCGCGAGCCTGTAACAGTAGCATGGGAGTTAGCAAGTTGATTCAGAACTTTCGATTGTCCTGCATAATATGCATGTGTTGAGGAGCGCATTTTTGTTCGTACCTGTTCGGCCGAGGACTCTGGTGACTTTGACGAGCTTGACGGGGACTTTTCCGGCTGCGTCCATGTTGACTGGGACGAGATTGAGGTATTTGAGGAAGGGAGAAAGGTGATGGTTTTATTGACACGCGCAAAGGTTGGTCAAGTGATTGCCAGTGTAGATTCGAGGCCGCAAGACTGCGCAAGGTTCGCAATTCGTGTGTGGGCGCAAACCTGCCAAGATTTTTCGGCCGGAAAAACTGCGGGCTAAATTTTTGCAGGAGCACTGACTCAATCATACCCCCGAGCTCGGCCATGTGTCAATTGATGTTGACAGGTAGGTCAATAAATGACACTTGTACATGAACAAGTAACTTATTCAGCAGTCTGATCTCTTCTCTTTCTCTAGCCTTGAAGCTGTGACCGAAACGTGGTTGACATTCCCTCAAGGCGCTCCGAGTGTTTGGTGGATGAACCACAAGGGATATTACGTACGTTCAAACTAATCTTTGACAGCAAGGTCACCGAGCCTTGTGGAGGGAAAAGGGAGACACCTACCAAAAAACGGCTCCAGGCCCAAATCAACATGGATCTCGTCAACCACCTCAATGACCGCCTCCTCTTCGCGGTTCCCAAGAAAGGTCGCCTTCAAGCGGCAACCCTAGACCTCTTGTCCGGTTCCGACGTCCAATTTCGACGTGAGACACGTCTCGATATTGCTCTTGTCAAGAATCTTCCCTTGGCACTCATCTTCCTGCCGGCAGCAGACATCCCTACGTTCGTGGGCGAAGGTCGCGTCGATCTGGGCATCACTGGCCGGGATCAAGTCGCCGAGCATGACTCCCAACTTCCTTTTGGAGAGGCCTCTGGGGTTGAGGAGGTCATGGATCTGGGATTCGGGAAATGTAAACTACAGGTTCAGGTGCCTGAGAAGGGGCCTATCCAAGACGTCAAGGATCTAGTGGGCAAGAATATTGTCACGAGCTTTACAGGCCTAGCAGAAGACTACTTTGCACGGCTAGAGGGCAAGGGGTCGCGAAAGGAGAGCATCAACGGCACGGATTCACCGATTCCGAAGCTGAAGACGAAGATAAAATTCGTGGGCGGCAGCGTGGAGGCCGCGTGCGCGTTGGGCGTCGCAGATGGAATTGTCGATCTCGTCGAGTCTGGCGAGACCATGAGAGCTGCGGGACTCAAGGCCATTGAAACGGTGGTTGAGAGCACCGCTGTGTTGATCAAGTCCAAGTCGGTGTCGAACGAGCAGCTGGTCAACCTGATTGCCGCGCGGATACGAGGTGTCATCACCGCGCAGAAGTACATTCTATGCCAGTATAACGTGCCTCGAACGAAATTGAGTGAAGCGGCAAAGATCACGCCTGGGAAGCGGGCGCCGACGATAACAGCGCTGGAAGAGCCCGACTGGGTGGCCGTGAGTTCAATGGTGGAAAAATCGAAGATCGCGACGGTGATGGATGAGTTGACCGCCGTGGGTGCGACGGACATTCTGGTTCTGGATATTGCCAATTCGCGGACCGGTTGAGGCGCACTTGGAAAGCGGCGCATAAAGTTACAAGGAGCTTGTTGCCCTCCTGAAACTAGCATGAAGGCATGGCGGCATAAATTATGCGTTTTAGGCACAAAGGCGCGCAAAATTTTGTTTGGATATAGCCCCCAGCCAACGGGTCTTATCATATGGGTCGAAAACTGTGCGAGAACACCATTCAACATGACGACAAAGATGAGGCTGAGGCGCAGCAGTGCCCCAAAAAGACGAGATACGATAGATGTAGACAACTCAAAAACCAACAAGCCAATACGGCCAGCCACAAAAGCCGTCTGCCTGCTTAATCAAGCAGGAAGGTTTGGCAAAAAGTGAAATACTCGAACGGGATACTAGAATATGAGATTTTGTGTGCTGCGGATGCAGAATGCTCGTATCTTGATATCATTTGTCCAGATGGTTGCAGGATTTACAGCTCCGCCATGATCCGCAGTGTAAGGGTCGTTTCTTGGATTTTCTGGTGCCTGGCTACTTCCACGACCTTAATACATCGCATACATCGCAATGGTAGTATTTAGGTAGCAGAATCAGTGGCACATACTCGCAAGACGTTTTCATCTCGCCATTCAGTGCCCAGTCTTCGAAAACCGGAATGCCTGAACCTTCAACTTCCTCAAGCTTCGCATTGACATCACATACACTGTGACTAAGCGACCGCCTCCGCAAGTTCCATCGAGCTTCCCTCCTTCGAAGCATTTCAGAAACGAGTTCTGTTTATCTACCCAGCAAAAGTCACTCCACCAACAGTAATATCTCACCTAGGAAGACGCTTCCCTGGGGCACAGCATGGCAGCAAAGCGAAGCCCTTCCACCTCGTCCGAATCTACGGCGATCCCCGAATCTGCCTTTAATCGGTTCGTCGTCGCGCCAATACTGTTCGTGTCCTTCCTGGTATCGCTTGTACTGGTCGATCGCCAGACCTCTGGCAGCGTCCTCGGCAAAGCCGGCGGCAAAGATGGATATTATCATTCTCACCAACGGAAACTGGCCAAGCAAGAAATGGACGATGCATTTCAAATGCGACGCAAAGTTATTGCCGGTATGGCTTTGTTGAGCGCAATGTCGCTAGCGTTGTTCGCATGGGCGATCGAGTTCATATGGAAGGGATGGTGGAGGACACGATGACCCTGTCGCGGGCTTCGCTGGCGTTCTGCCTGTGGCTGTTTGGATATCCGATTCGAATTTGTAACAACGATCAACGACCATTGGTTATTTTCATTTTTCAGGAGCATCTGTGACGCATAACGAGTTAGCGACGATATATCAGGCCGAATAAAATGCTGTATGATCTTTGTTTTCTGAAACTCACCAGGAAGTCTTTCGATGACATATTTACCACGGGCCACGCTCATGATGGGTACACCTGGCACTTTGCGAATCCGCCGTTTCAGATCTCTATCGTTCGTGGCAACAATATAGATCTTGTGTCTCATGACTCGGTCGACTATGCAGTCATCCGCGTAGGTTCCCTTGTGACCGCACGTTAATCTCTCCCATCGCTCATCTCTTGCGATGCGCAAAGCAATCCTATACTTCTGCCCCAGCTTTTCGAGTTCAGCCATGACACAGTCAGTGATGATGGGTATGCACTTCGCATAGAGACAGTCCATCATGGTAGGAAGCAATTCGAGCTTCTTCTGGACGGTGTGGGAGAGGAAGTTCGTATCGACGAGGACATTGTATGGTGGGACCAGTGCCGTGTTATACTGAAAGAACAATGCGGATGATACCTGGGGTCTGGTGAAATGAGCCAGTGGTTCATTGCAAGTCAATTGGGACACTTACGCCTCTCGGATCACGTCGTCGTCTTTTTTCTTGTTGGAATCGGCGCCTTTGCTTGTCTCTTGGTTTTTCTTCAAACGAGCGTCTCGTTGCCCGATAATTTTCTTGACCTGGAATTTTCGAGTCTTCTTTTGTGTCCCCATATTGATAGACTTGCGCAGCTCGCTATGCTGCAGGTTTCCTGAATTTTCTGGTCTGCGGTTGTTGAGACTGAAATCGCTGCGGGCATAGCCACAAGCGAGAAAATTAAAGGCCGGGGCTAGCCGACCTAAGCTTCTGGAAGGAAATTTTTGACAGAGGGCACCAGCCCCGCAGCGTCCCTAAACGCTGTGCCAGGTTGTCGCCTAGCCCTGGGTTTTTAGCGCATACCATGCCCCCAAAATAACCAACGAGCCACCGAGCCAGGTGACATACCCCCGGGCCGCCACCGGATTCCTTGAAAGGCTCCAGAGCATCTGAAACCGCCGATCACTCTACTCACTCAGGGACTCGTCATGCTACACTCTTTCAATCCAACTTTTTACTTTGTGTTCTCTCGTTCCTAGTCTTGAACTCATAGCATCCGGCCTTTTCTACTACACATTCGTTTCAATAGCATTGTAGCCCTCCCTCAAAGCATTCGATATGGTCACCAATAGCGCCCTTCCCACCCTTCCTGGTGGTTACAACTATCCTCCTCCTACCGTGCCTCCCAAAGCCGGCGCCCCTTACCTAGCCCAGTCAAACCTCCCCGAGAACTTCGTCTTTATAGTGGTCGGCGCGTTCCTCGGCTTCATCCTCGTCCTCATTATCGGATGGAGAATCCTCATGTCGTGGTCCATAAATCGAAATTTCAGACGCGATGCCAGCAGTGGCGCAGCCATCGGAGCCGCTTACACCCCTCTCGCGGACATGAAGAAAGCACCTGCAATACAATCATCACACGATATGGCAGACCTGAGCAAATTGCCCAGATCATTCTCGAGCGTACCGTCATTGTTCTTCTCTCCCACGGCCGAAGTCGCAAAACAAAGCCAGCGGCCAGTGAGCAGTCAGATTCAACACCTGCCGGCAGGACATTACCGCGACGCGTCAGATTCTTACCGGAAATAGTATGAAGTTGGAAATATGGCGTGATTTTGGTTCCGTGTCCTTGGATAGACATTTGGGTTGTTCATTTGCTGGCTTGGGTTATTGGGAAGGAGGATTGCCAGTACTTTGCAGGCGACTTGATGCCAACACTGGCCGGGCGACACCGGCAAGCATTTCAGTACAGCACAGCCTTTGCCGCAAATAAATCGACGTCGTGGCAAGAATTATCATACAGCGCTGTTACATGTGAGACACGAGCAGAGTTCAGCCAACTTGGACTGGAGGCTGCCGCGTGGGCACATCACACCTGCGATGCAGCGAGGGGCTGGCGGCAATTACAACTGAACCAGGCGGCGGACGAATGCTTCCGCAGTGGAAGGGTCCTGGATGAGCTCGGTCAGCATGCAGTTCGAATGCTGCACACAGTTGCTATTCCAGCGCCTGGGGAGCAGACCGTGGTAAGAGCTTGGCTTGGGCAGGATTCTGTAAATTCGAGTCCCGGGTGGCTGTGGGACTTCGGTGGATGATCGACCTGTGTGGGAAATCACTTTTGCTCTGGATAGTAATGCATGTTGAGCTGTTGTCGTCTTGTTAATACCAATAACGTCTAGCTGTCTCAACTGAATTCTCCAAGGAATGAGACATGTTGTCTGCCGCAAAGTGGTTGTTACAAAGTCGGCATGCCAATTCCTTCACTTCCTCAAATGTGATTCCATCCCCGCTGCCATTGCGAAGATCACGCTAAGCAAAACACTCCGCCGTAGTACCACGCGGCTTCACGTTGATCCTCATCCGCCAATCGGAGTGGTTCTTCGCCAACAAGCCTGCATCAAATGCTTCACGTTTACTATCGCTCAAAGTACCAGAGCTTTTGCCTCCAGGTGACCCTGTTCTCACCGTCGTACTCCCTTTCACCTCCCTTCTCCATCCAACACTGCCCATCATAACCGTCATTGGTGCCCGGAAACAATGCCGGCCAGAAGCACGATAGCACAGACGGCGCTCCGGCGCACCCTCGCAGTACGCTCCTCGTCCACTTTGTGCTCGTCAAGCAGAAGCAGCCTTCTCTGCATAACGCCTCAGCGACGCTTTGCACGAGTCCATGACGTCCGCTTTGTCACTACGCATAGAAATCAGGAGAAAGTTTTGGATCGGTATAAAGAGAAGTTGGAACAGAAGGCAAAGGAGTAAGTCTCCCCTCAAGATACCTAGCTGCGAACAAGGAGGACTAGATTAGAGGCGAATATGTGAAGCATATAGCTACAGGCCACGTGGACGAAATAATGTATGATGGAGTACACTTCACGCGTTTCATATTCTGGGAAGTGCTATAACTGACGTGTGGCTGACTGACACTTTGTGCTGTACTAGAGAAGGGCACGACTCAGTAGCTTCTTTGAAAGAAGCATACAAGGGCAAGATTCAGGAGCACAAAGATGCCGCCAATCCTCCACCTCCGGCGAGTGTCCAGCCTTCACAGCAGACGCTATTCCAACAGCCTCCACCTCCTCCACCCACACCGCAATCGATACCGCAGGCGACAGCACCTAAGCAATCGAAAGAGGCGAGTGGCGCACCAGGCATAAAACCATTGTCCTCATACCTTGACCTCGAAAAGGTATCATCTCTTCCCAACAAAGAGGTTGAATACATATGGCGGCTCCGGCACGCGAATGATGCATCATCCTTGTGCGCCGTCATTCCTCTCGAGACGTATAAACGCATTTACCAGACGGCGCGAAAGCATCCCCAATTCGTCCTCCCATTACCCCGTCCCACGGCTGAGGATGGTAGCGGCGATGTGAAACAATCAGTTGATGGGTTCGAAGGTGCCGCAGAAAGATCTGCAGTGGACATCCACTTCCTGCAGTGGGGATTCTACCCACCCGCCGGTGCTCCCGCAAGTCCTGATGTCCAAACTGCCAATACACATACAAGCACCGTTCTGTTCACCCATTTGGCAGCGTTCAAACTGCATGGAACATACAGCGAACCGCATACAACCATCACACATCATCTCGATCTCGCCGATTCACATGGTTTGGTGTTACTGAATGGGTCTGTAATCAATGGCCGTGGGGTCAGCGTCGAAGAGGGTAGGTGGCTGTTGATGTGCCTGCAGAAGTTCTATGATCACGGAGGCCATGGAGGAGGCATTGGTCGCGAAAAACGGCAAGCATTGTTGGAGAAGTTCAGCAAGGGTGATCAAGGATTCGATCTGGGGGAGCTCGTTGATGAAGCTGAAAGGATATCATGATGACACTGTTCCCTCATATGTCTATGGGTTCAGTCCGCAAATCATCCGAGTCAACATCGATGTCGGCTTTTTCCAGGTTCGTCTTGTCATGTCGAGCACCGAGCACGTCCTGGACCAAGAATTGCCAGATTGCGTCAAAATACCCTGGTTCGGCTACAGTTGAATTGTGGTCGCCATTACGAAATTCCTTCCAGACTTTCTTAGTAGGACACAGCTCATAAAGTGTTTTCATCATTGAAGGCGGCACAATCTCGTCCTTGAGACCTGAGAGAAAGAGGACGGGAATGGACTTGTCCCCCACTTTTGCCAAAGTCTGCTCCGATTCCCATCGTTGATGGCAGAGATAAACGAGAAACCTGGCAGGAGGCATGACTGTGGGAATCAATTTGCGAATTGACAAGAAAGTATTGTCGAGGATGACAGCGGCAAGGTCACCAACTTGGGAATTTGTCTGGAGAATCTTGATGGCCAGAGCACCACCCAAGCTCTGACCGTACAAGACGATGTGGGTCTTCCTCAATTCTTCATGGTTTCGCACAAAATCCAAAGCGGTCTGCCCATCGATGGATAGGCCGTCTTCGCTGGGTGCGCCTGTGGACAAACCATAGCCACGATATTCGACCATGAAAACGTGGCAGCCTAGACTCTCGGACAAGACTTTACCAATGGGTAGGCGGTGACCAACATTTCCGGCATTGCCATGAAAGGTTATGAGCGTAATGTTCTTCCTCAGAGACGGAGTTGGAGGTCGTAGAAGGTATGCGTGGAGTGTTTCACCATCTGGGGTGGGAAACTTGATGGATTCGGCATTTTGAATGCCAAATTGATCCGGCGTGGGGACATTGGTCCGTGAGCCGGCAGGTAGACTGGCAGGATATATAATGTCGTTCTGCTTGAAATAGAGGAGACTGCTGCCTAGAGCTGCGAGCCCTGACGTAGCGAAGACCGGGATGCGCAGCCAGGAGAAGTATGAATTCATGGCAAACACAGATACAGAATGTAGCTCTGGTGGTCAGGCGGTTCAATCGCGATGTGAAGTGGAAGTGAAACTAGGGGCCGCCATGCGAGGGACGAGTAGAGGTCTAGGTTGTGAACGAGTTTTTTTTATGAATAAAGAGTAGCAAACAAATAAAACTGTTTATCTGAGGGGTTCACAGCCAGATGCGATCCGATGCTTCATGAGGCTCATCCAGCTGCGAAAAAGGGAAGGAAGCTGCGGCGAAATAAGCGCCTTGCCGCCGCAGCCCTGGTCAATTTAGACGCCAGTCGCAGCTGGAGAGACGCGTTTGCTGCTCTGCCTTGCTGCGAAGACAGGTACAATTTCACGTTTATTGCGCATCCATCCATTCCTCTGATTCTGACACTGTTCCTCATCTGTTCTCTTAACCACATATTCCCATCCTCCTCCTACCGTCTCATACCATCGAACCTTTGAATTCTGCCACAATGATCGGCCCCGGAACGGGCATGCTTGGAGAAGATGGCATCCATGTCGACATGAATCACCTGAAGAAGGGCGAAGTCAATCTCGGTACTTCGATCATGGCCATCAACTTTAAAGACGGAGTCATACTTGGGGCAGACAGTCGGACGACTACAGGCGCATACATTGCCAACCGAGTAACGGACAAACTCACACAGGTCCATGATACCATCTGGTGCTGCCGATCAGGATCAGCAGCCGACACCCAGGCCGTGGCAGACATTGTACAATACCATTTGGGTGTCTACGGCATCATGAACAATGAGGCTCCAACAACTCAGACTGCTGCTGCATTGTTTCAAGAGCTTTGCTACGACAACAAAGATCAACTGAGGTTAGTCCAAAGCTGTTGCGCTGAGGCATGGCGGTAATGCTAATCATATACAGTGCCGGCATGATAATTGCAGGCTATGACAAGCGAAACGGCGGACAAGTCTACTCCATACCCCTAGGTGGATCGCTACACAAAGGCTCCTACGCCATCGGAGGTTCAGGGTCAACATACATCTACGGTTTCTGCGATGCACACTGGCAAGAGAACATGACAGAGGAGGAGGGTGTGAAGTTCGTCAAAGAAGCGCTCAGAGAAGCAATCAAGTGGGACGGCAGCTCTGGAGGCGTTATTCGGATGGTTGTTTTGACTGCAAAGGGTGCGCAGCGACATTTGTATCTCCCAGATCAAGACTATCGAGGGCCAGGCAAAGACTAAAATTGAGCGTGAAATACCGGCGTCAAGGATGGCTTGGGGGAATCAATGCATACTGGCAGCAATGGACATGATACAGTCAACGGCGAGGTATGGTTTGTTGAGATCCCTAGCTCCCTGGGTCCTGCCGTGGGCATCAAGTGGGAGCCATGATTTGAATCATGAAAAAGTGCAGAAATGCATAATGCTCGTCAATAAAAATCGAATCAAGGGTACACAATGCGCTCTTGTGGCGTGCTCGACTCGGAGTGGGAGTTTGCAGGCGGTGGCGGGTAGCACGTATTGCGGTGATGTTTAACTGAGAGGAGCATGCAAAATGACGCATGAGTGGTGCCAGTGGGTGTGTAGAGCGTGCCCAGAAAGCGCCCAACCCAATCAATTGGGCAGGCCTAGCAGGACAGAGCCTGCGCCTGCGCCTGCCTACAATTGAGATGCTGGCACAGTGCACGCACTCCCATGTCCCCATGCTGCCGCTGCCGCTACAACTGCATGTATTTGTTACACTTTCAAGTTTGTCCCATCATCTTCTCTCCTTGCCACTTGTAATCAACCGAGTCGGCCGTCGCAGTTCAAGAGCAATAGACGCGCCTGACTGCAAGCCCTTTACTTTTCCTCGACCATCACCTGCGGCATGTCTTTGGTGAGTTGTCAACGTGTTTTATTCCCCCACCGCTTCCACTTCGTCACGGGCTGCAACTGCGCTGCACATGCTAGCTCCCCGCCGACTGCACGACATCTTCAATCTGCACAACGCCCCGATCCAGTCCAAAAATCGTCCTCAAATGCACCCGATCGTCTTCAAGAGCCATATGAATCCCTTCTAGCATGCATCCGCCCCAAAAAAGCCTCCTGTGAGGATCTGTAGCAGGATCATTGCCCGCCGCTATCGTCGAGGGGCCGTGAGGATGAGGCTGTAGAGTCCCAATCAATGTCTTTTGCGTCGTTCACCCGTGCAAATGAAATATTTTCGAGATTCGCATCGGTACCACTGCTAACACATGCTTCTACAGACACTTCACACTACGGGTTGAGATGGGCTCGTTGGTGATAAGCCAAGTGGCGCCGGGAATCGGTCAACATCCCTATCACCACATCATGGTCGACACCAATCCTCGCCAGGATGACTCCGCCAGAGGATATAGCGCGTCCTCCACAGATACACCTACTGTCCAAGAGCCTCCCGATGGCTCTACTACCCCTACCTCGGCCTCTCAACATTTTGAGCCTGACAGTGCTGGTTCTTCTCACCACTCAGAGTCCTCACACTATGCTCAAAATATGAACCAACATCCTCGTGGGTTCGATCAATCGGGCTTCCCACTGACCAGCGATCCTCGAGCCGTCATAGCAGAGGACCCTCCCTCCCCCCGTCTCCAACCTACATATCGCTCAACCAGGTCTTTGGGGGCTTCAGAAGCCAGCTCTCCCAGCCGTATAAAAGTCAGGGATCTATCACACATTCGGAGCCTAGCCAGTGAAGAATATCTGGCCCGTCCGCGAATGGCTGGTCGATCCACCATCAACCTTTCCGATTCTGGGAGGCAATACGAAATCAGTGCAATGCCAGTAACGGATATCATTGAGATGGTTGCGGGACTTCTAACCAAAATCACCACTACGAATGATCGCCAACACGAGCATCATCGACCGATTCCACTGACTGAGGAGCAGAGCCATCTGAATCCTCATGCTTCATGCGTTCTTGCTTTCCACGGCAAAAATGTCCCGGGAATAACAATCCTAAGCTATTTGAGTCGAATCCACAAGTACTGTCCCACAACCTATGAAGTTTTCCTGAGCCTGTTAGTCTATTTTGACAGGATGACCGAAATGGTCAATCGAGGACTGTTGGGAAATGCACAGGCACGAGCCAACGATTCCCCAGCTACGGCCCCAGAATCTTCCACTACCCCCACAGCTCGATCTCCTGCGCCAATGCATATGGATAGTCCCCAGGAACATCATGATATCGGCAGTCCTGTACCTTCTACTGACTCCCGACCACAATCTCAGCATCAAAACCCTGCTCCTACTCCACCCTTGGGTAGTGCACAAGACCTGTCCCAATTTTTTGTCGTTGACAGCTACAACATCCACCGTCTTGTGATTGCTGGCGTGACATGCGCGAGCAAATTTTTCTCGGATGTGTTTTATACGAATTCTAGATATGCCAAAGTAAGTTACATTCAGCAATACTATCGGACTATCAACTGACGATACCTCTTTTCTCTAGGTGGGAGGCCTTCCACTAGCTGAGCTCAACAATTTAGAGCTTCAATTTTTGCTCCTCAACGATTTCAGGCTTTCAGTGCCTGTAGAGGAACTAGAAGCATACGGCACAATGCTTGTTGAATTCTATGCCCGAGAACTTCTGGCACAGGCACAGCAACAACAGCTGCTCGAGCAGCAACACCCACAAAGCAGCTCGGGCGTTTCATCACCTCCTTCAGGGGTCTCCGGAGAGGGAATGTATATTCGCAGCAGTACCTCATCCAGAGGAGGAGCGCCTTCCGCAACATCTACATCATGAATGAATTGGAACCAGGGAGACAGGCTTGTACCGATGGAACGAGAGCAGATGACTATTCCTCATCCCCAAGACTTTTTTGTTCTGCTATGTTTACGAACCTGCCAAGTCATGATCAGAGTACAATACCTATTAGACCAGATCTTTTGTGTTTGCGTGTGTTTGAGAATGTGAGTGGATTATCTGCGTCAATTTCATGCCTAGAGTTGGTTCAGGCAAACGCGTGCGTGCATCGCTCTTTGCGGTACAGCAAGTTTTAAACGGTGAATTCACGGGTATGCTTGAGGCGCTTCTACATTCTTTTTCTTGCAGACAGCAAGAGTCTGAGCATAACGACTGCTTTTGGCTGGTGAATTGGAGCCTGCTTCAGTAATGATAAGAGCGCGATGAGAGCGATATTTAACCTCGTATTCCCTTTGCCCTACCTCATGCGTGGCTCTATTGCCTTGAATCTCAGCCTTACGCAGCCTCGTGAAGAGGACTCACGTTCATTTGAGCCTGCTCACATCGTATTCCAAGTCGACGCATGGATCATTTCTTCACCGTGGCCCAAATACCGTCGATGAGCTCCCTTAGTTCATCATCCAATCCGCCCCTCGTCAAGAACTCACAAGTATTCCTCAACTGCTTCTCGCTGCTCGCACCCACGATGACCGCATCTCCGTACTTCCCGTCCAACACCCCGTCCGAGAACGCCCACCTCATAGCAACTTCGTGGCCGCCGAGACCCTTCCGCTGCGCCACGTCCCTGACCTTCTGCACCGCGCTCTGCATCTCCTCGCCGCCGTACAGCGCCCGCATGCGATCTCCGCCGACATGCTGCGCGGACATTCTCGACCCGTCAGGCGAGAACACGCCCCCGGCGCCGGGGCTGTACGCGTAGAAAGCCATGTCTTGCTCGTGACACGCGCGGATGAGATCTTCGTTGGCCCGGTTCAGCGCGTTGTATTCGCCTTGGAAGACGGCGGGCTTGACCCAGCCGTTTTCGTTGCACATGTGCACGAATTCGTGGATATCGTCCACCGTGTAGTTCGAGATGCCCCATTGCTTGGCCTGGCCGGCCTTCACGGCCGCGGAGAGCACTGACGCCGGGTCAGAGAGCGGGACCGTGCGGTCTGGGAAGTGCAAGTAGATGGTGTTGACTGAGTCAACACGGAGAGCAGCTAGAGACGCAGAGATGCTGGCACGCAGAGCCTCGGGCTTGTGGCATCCCGGCGCGGAGAGCGTCTTGGTGTCAACGACGATGGAGGGCCCTCCTCCTGCTCCGTTGGATTTGGATTTCATCAGCTCGAGCGTTTCGCCGATAAGCTCCTCGCTGGTCCCGGGGGCTTGAGGCGGATAGCGACGCGACGTGTCGACTGTGTTGTGGCCATAGCTGGTGAATGTCGCGAACAATGCGGACGCTTGTTCAGTCGTTGTGGTCGTGCAGATGGGATCAATCGCAGAGCCAAAGCCCGCGCATCCAAGAACTAGCTTGGGAGGGGTTTTGGTTTCTTGGTGTTTTGAAGCCATTGCTCTAAAACTGGTGGATCGCTTTCAAGTACGCCTGTGAAATGATCCTATATGCCAGAAGATAGAACTTTGGTCGTCACGCACAACTTGGACAGGGTCTTCGTATATATAAGAACTCGCAGATCACTTACAAGCTTGCTTTGAAGAATATACATGTAATCTCATTTAATTTTCAGCGAAGAGCGTCGAGCGTATTAAGTAATGAGCGAACATACATCTATGCGATGGAGTAGAGCCCCCGACGTAACTGTGGTCGCCTAACGGACGAGTTGATGGGGAAATTTGGGTTAATGCTTTCTGCACAACAAAGATCGTTCCTGCATAAGGATGTGCAAGTATCGAAATCTTAGTCAAGACTCGAGAAACCTCTGAGTGACGGGTCTGGGGTTTCCCTTGATTACGAATGCTGCTGGAGGCACGGCGTCGACACTCACCTGCCCACGTTGTCTCATGCAGAGGTCCGCGCCTGCTTTTTCGTGGGATTGGCGAACTTCGACGCACGCATAACGTTATGGTGTCTCTTGGGGCGTCGCCATTTCTAGTTCATCGACGTGCGAGCGGCGCCGAGCTATCGAATCTGCTATCCGAGGGTGCTTTTCGTTGATTGTGGGTGACTTTGCAAAGTGAAAGAGACGAATTGCCCTGCAAGCTTTGCATTCCAATAAGCTGGCAGATCTGACCAGCCCACGATACGTTGCGACGTCCATTTGTGTGGTAGGTAATATGCCATTCTTCAACTGATCGCACGAGTCTGTGTTTTTTCAGGACGAGGATATCTTCTTGTAAGACACGATACAACACTAGATCCATACATCTAGTACCGCATTTGCACAAGCTCTCCGTAAAACAAGGAGGTCGATCTGTAGTGGCACACCATCTGTCATGACAGTTCGGGGACAGCACTGCTACGATAACGCTCTCCGCGTCCTCGCTCTGAGCAACTCAGTCTGGCGTTTCAAGTCCATTTGTACGTCAGCCAGCATCCTCGAAAAAAACAAGCTCCGGTACAGGAAGGCCCAAAGGTGGTCTTATCTGCTACCCACTGCCCACTGCCCACTCCGCCCTCCGCCCTACGAAGCCGTCTTCATCACGTGAATCAAACCACCCTGGAAGGCTTTTCTGTTCACGGTTATGATGACCACACCAAGGTATTACCCACCCGCAACACCTATTTGCTTAGAGGCAAAAGTCCAGGTCCACACCGCCCAAGCCAATACATAGAGCGGGAAGGCGATAGAAACATAATATATAAAGATATATAATTTACATCGGTACTAATCATAACCGCCCTCAAGCTGTCTTGTCCAGTAGGTTTCTTTACACCAATATTCACACGGAGAACAAAACCAGTAAGGCCATGAAGAGGAAATCAAAAACACGAGAGGTATCTGCGGAATAAAACAAGAAGTCAGCAAATTCGGCGGGCAATAGAAAGTACCCAGAAGACGGCATTTGCATTTTCTTATTTCTCTCGACAACGAAGCGAGACTCAACCATAATTCTAAGAACACGAGGAATACTTACCTTCCCTCGTGATTCTCCAGTCATCTCTCCCACACATCTAAACACACACAAATTAAAAAGAAAGCCATGGCCACCAACTCCTACCTCATTATCGGCGCCGGCGTCTTCGGCGTCAGCACGGCCTATACACTGATCCAGAAATACCCCAAGGCGTCTGTGACGATAGTGGACCGCAATGCCTTTGACGCGAGCGACCGGGTCGCAGCATCATGGGACTGGAACAAGGTGGTGCGCGCCGACTACGACGACCTGGTGTACTGCCGGCTGGCGCTGGAGGCGCAGGACATCTTCGAGAGCGACCCTCTGTGGATGCCGTACTTCCACATGAGCGGCATGTACTGGATCTGCCGCTCCGACTACGCGAGCGCTGTGATCGAGAACTACAAGACCCTCGGTAGGGGACAGGGCATGTTGTCGGCCGTGCCGGCGGCCGAGGCGAGGAAGATGCACGGCGGCGTGTTTGGCGATGCAGATTACAGCGGCGTGAAGGACGTATTGGTGAATAAGACGAGCGGATGGGGCGCCGCGGGCGATTGTCTCCGCGCGGTCACGAAACGGGCTGTTGAGTTGGGCGTCAAGTATGTCACGGCCGAGGTAGGCTCTGTGCTCCTTGAACAGGGGCGTTGTGTGGGCGTCAAGACGTCGACGGGCCAGGTGCTCAAGGCCGACACTGTAGTTTTGGCCACGGGCGCGTACACGCCGAAGCTGCTCGAGCTAAGTGCCGCGACCACGGGTGTCGATGGCCTCAGCGCCGCGGGTCGTATTGTGGCCGGTGGTATCACCACGGGCCTGACGCAACTGGACAAGGAGGAACACAAGAAGTACGCCGCCATGCCAGTGGGCGTGCAGGGGTATACGGCTGCTACAGGTACGTCAACCACTCAATTTTGCCTTACATATCCCTCTTTTCCATCTCCCCCCCCCCTCCTTCACGCTGCATTTACCTCACCTCGAAATCCCCGATCTGACATCGTCCAAAGGCCCCTTCATCGGCTCCCTCCCGCCGACCAGGGACCGCGAGTTGAAGTGGTGGGGCCAGACCATCTTCAAAAACACGCATGAGGTGCTTCCTGGACGGACCATCTCAGCACCTCCTGCGGAGCCAGATTACGCGCAGTGGAAGGTGTCGCCGCGGCTGAAGGACGACATTGACCACGCGAACCATGTCTTTTACGGCAAGAGAGGAAAGCATTGGAAGATCGAGAAGCATCGCATTTGCTGGTACGTTTTACTGCTACATTTTCTTTCGTTTCCCTCTTTTGCCCTATGCTTTTCAATGCACCATCATGCAAGGGAGCGTGGATCGTTTTTCAATCTATTCTGAACACCTCCCTCTACTCGGAATCCTCACTGATTCTCATTACTACGACAGGGACGCATTCACCACATCCTCAGATTTCATCATCTCGCCGCACGGCGGTGTGCCAGGCGGCGGCCTCTACGTTGCCACATGTGGCTCCTTCCACGGCTGGAAATTTTTCCCCGTGCTCGGCAAGTACGTGGTACAGATGATCGAGGGCAAGTTGGAGGCCGACTTGAAGGAGAAATGGGCTTGGGATCGCGAAAGGCCCGATCCCGCCTTGAATCCAGACTGGCCGCGGTTTGAGATGAAGGATTTGGTCTCAGGCGATGTCAAACCGACGCCAAGACAGTCCAAGTTGTGAATGAGAGCATGTAATCATGTCGTTCAAGTTGTGCCGGATGAGAACGGATCGCATACATACCATACCGTTTTTTGGGTAGTTTGGGAGTTCTAAGTGCGTCCAAGGTGGCCAGTGCAATCTCGAAAAGTACACACACCACTATCCCAGATTGGACATTTCGACACATTCCGTTTGCCCTAGATAAACATGCAATGCAGTCATGGTTTTGAGTCTGGCCCTCGAAAAGTTACTCACCGTGCTGCAGGTTTCATGCATCTCAGCGGGGTGGCAAAGGAGGGGGACAGGGGTGTCATGGTTGTCATGGTGGTGTGGGTACGATACGGGAAATGTGTAGCTTTTTGCGTCGGCATCTGCAGCATTGAACGGTGGCCAGTCATGCCCAGCGCAATGGCATGCAGATAACGGATGGATCATGCCACCTTTTTCGGACTAGTTAGCACACTTTTCCAAACCGTGTCTTTATCATCTGGAGTAATTCATCGGTCGGTAGTGGACGCAACACCATGTCGATTGATGCCTGACGGTGAGTAGGCCGATATGCACATGCTACCGCTGCACAAGGGTCTCGACACAACAATCCCGACACAGCTCAAAATTGACAAGAACCGTAGTCCAATACCATCCCTTGCATTGCATGTAATCGCGGCCCATGATCGTAGCTGAATGACTCGGAAAGTGTAGGTATTGCTCAGGAAAGCGGTCCGGTTACCTTCGGGCGATGCGGGAGCCGGAGATGCGGTGAAGATGACCCTCGTTTGGAGCTTGTGTCGCAGTAACTCAACAAAGGGAATCACTTTCCAGGTTGGGTTGTTGACGCTTTTCGTAGCTTGAGACATGATAACAATGGCAAGAATAGATCGACGTGGACCTGTGTGAAGGGAAACAATGTGCTCATCTGAGCTGACGGCCCGTCGACTCAATAAGGCATTGAGATTGTTCCTCGTTGACACTCTCAGAGTTAGAGAATAATGTTCTCCCTTACCGCGCTGGCGAAGGGGCGGTCTGTTGGGTAGCTGTTGCTCCTTTCAATTGTTTTGGGATGTCGTCGCTTGGATACTTGACATAGTTAGAGGGAGCATAAACAATCACGTACCTGTATCAGTATATCTTGATCCTCCGTAAGAACAGACACCCGGTGACAAATGAATCGTACTTGTCGACTTTTCCCGAGCCTTTCCTGCGACCAAGTCGTTCACAGACGACCGTGATCATGAAAAGTAATTCCCTGGAGCTGTGGGCGACAACGCCGTTGATTGAAAGCCGTGCCTTATCGGAAGCCGCGAATTGGTACGTGCGTCGATGATACACGGCCTCTGCATGTCCCCTTATTGCCCCCCTGCGATGTTCATCTCAAGCAAGCCTTCCACCTAAACTTGCCCCTTTTTCCCCACTCCAACATCGGTATACGGGTCCTAAATCGTAGAAGCAGAGTGTTCCTAAAGCTCGACAACCTCTAACCCTCGGGATCCTTCAAATCGCGCGGTATCGGCAATTACATCATATGTCGAGCTGCTGAACACCGCGCCAAAACCACTTCCACAGTCCTGCCGAATAACCATGCTGATGGCAATCCTGCAAACATTCATTTCTATGCCGCTTCTGGAGGCAATGCCGGAATTGCATGTGTTCACGCCGCCAGACTGCTTGGCCACCAAGCGACAGTCGTGATTCCACGAATTGCAAAGCCGACCATAGTTGCCAAATTATGGGCTATGGGCGCAACAAAAGCGATTCAGCATGGGTCGAGCATCAGCGAAACACAGGAGTACATTCACTCCACACTATTACCACTCGACCAAGATGATGTTTTCGTCCCGCCATTTGATCATTCAGACATTTGGGACGGTAATGCGACGAACATGAGGGAGATTGTGGATCAACTAGAAGGCGAGGTGCCCGATGTGGTGGTGTGTAGTGTTAGCGGAGGGGGACTGTTGAATGGAATGATGCAAGTCGTGGATGAAATTCACAGCTGCACTGAGAAGAAGGATGGTAACCACGAGGAAGAGGTCCACGTCCTGGCCATGAAGACGAAAGGCGCCGACTCGTTGAATCAGTCCCTGATCGCCGGAGAACTGGTAACTTTACCGCGCATCACCTTTCAAGCAACGAGCCTTGGTGTCGTCCACGTTTCGCACAAGGCATTCGATTACGCACAGCGCCAAAATGTTACCAGTGTCGTCTTGTCCGATGCTGAAGCTGCTCGCGGATGTTACCTTCTCGCCGAGCACGAGAGAGTGCTGGTCGAGTTGACGGTCGGAGTCAGTGTTCCTTTATATTACTGCGGCAAGTTGCAACGGATTCTGGCTTCGAAGAACAAAGCCCTGAACCCGAGGAGTAAAGTCGTCATTGTCGTGTGTGGTAGCAATGACATTTCTGTTGATACGCTCATGGCTTGGAGGGAAGCCATAATGGTGGAGGATGTGGCCATGGAAATGCGTGTCGAAGGGCAAGATAACAAGTTTGACGAGGTCCCAAGGGTCGTTTCCGGAACAATAGAGGTTGCTGGTTGATCCTATGCATGTCCATATTCAGTTATACTCTACCAGCAAGGACAGATCTTTCGCTTGTGTTGGCGTGGATTGTGCTTCAGCTGTCTTATTCTGCAGGTAATAGAACTTTCAAAGGCAGGAGAAATCTTCCATCGAGTTTTCCGACGAAGGCACTGTAAGAGAATCGTGTCGGGAAATTGCTTTGGTGACCTCTTCTAGTCGCACTTGAACCGTCTATGCCGCCTTGGGTCTGAACTATCGTTATTGTCCTCGTACGCCAGGATAGGTAACATCTTGGTGCTCGAGGTTTTGTGCCATTTGTCGCGTAGGGCATCGAATTTTGCGATGGGCACAAACTTTCCTTCGATGTTTAGATTTCAGATGAAAAGAAATTCAGATTTTTGTGTCGCTTTATGTGTCAGAATGAATGTCGCTTTGGTAATTTGTACACTTTGTAATGTGTCGCTCTCGGCTTGTCGCTTTGGATGTGTCGCTCGGGATTCTCAAGGAAATTGTTTGAGACGATAAAATATTCATATCTTTCCGGGTTTCCCAACGCGCGCTATTATTGTCAATTCTCAGAACTATGCAAAGACAGTTTCATGAAAGCAGCTCTTTGAGCTAACTGTGTAATTACCCCGTCAGCAAATCGAAATTCAAGACTCCATATTAACGCCTCGTCCAGTCTTTTGCCGTGATCTGGGCATTGTGATTATCCTCGCAGTCGGCTCATGTTCGGATCGAACAGCGGCTCGGGTGTAACGGTAGCTGCAATCCGTTTGCCAAAATACTCAATCTCAACAGCCTCACCTTCGCCGATAGTGCTAGGCAGCCATGCATACGCAATGGGTTTGCGAATAGTATACCCAAAAGCAGTACTTGTAACGTAGCCAAGGGCCTTGCCATCGTGGAATACAGGCTCTTTACCCAGGGCCATCGACTTGCCGTCATCGACAGTAAGGCATCGCAGGCGTTTTGTGGCAGTCTGTTCCGAACGACCTTTAATAGCAACACTGCCAACGTAGCCTTCTTTGCCTGCCTTGATGGCAAACCCGAGACCGGCCTCATAAGGATCATGCTCTGTCGTCATATCACCACCCCATGAGCGGTAGCCTTTCTCCAGCCGCAAAGCGTTGAAAGCACTGCGACCTGCAGCAATGATGCCATGAGACTGGCCAGCTTTCCATAGTGCATCCCACAAAGCTTGGCCTCTATCGGCGCTGGTGTAGATTTCCCATCCCAGCTCACCGACATATGATAGACGTAGCACAGTGGAAGGGATGCCAGCGATGTTTGCTTTCTTACATCTGAAGTACCGAAGACCCTTATTTGACCAATCATCAGTACTGACAGCGGCCATGACCTCTCTGGCAAGAGGACCCCAGAGGCCGATACAGCAAGTACCTCCGGTGATGTCACGCACATACGCCCATTTCTCAGGGGTCTCTTTGCTTTGTAACCGTGCTGCCCGACTGACGTATGCGGTATCAATAGGCCCATTTACACCAACCTGGAACACCTCATCTTCGATGCGAGCAACAGTGAGATCACTTCGGACACCTCCAAATTCGTTGAGGAAGAGAGTGTAGGTGACGGCACCAGGTTTGAGGGAAACATTGCCAGTGCATAGTTTCTGCAGCAGATCCACGGCACCAGGACCAGCGACCTCCAGTCGTCGAAGTGGAGTCATGTCATACATGGCGACAGCAGTCCTTGTTTTCCAGGCTTCTGCTGCGGCAATGGGAGAATAGAATTGCGACGACCACGCGTCGCGCTCAACCGGCTTCCATTCCTCTGGTAGATCTTGAATGAGCTTTTCATTGGCTGTAAACCAATACGGTCGCTCCCATGCTCCAGCTTCTAAGAAAAAGGCGCCGAGCTCACGTTGTCGGGCGTGGAAGGGACTGACACGGAGATTTCGAGGTGACTCTTTAGGTTGCAGTGGATGTAAGATGTCATAAACCTCAACAAAATTCTGTTGTGAGGTCTCTTTGACATATTCCGGGGTAAGTTGCACTTCCTCAAAGCGAGAGAGCTCACACTCAGCAAGATCAATTCGAGATCTTCCTTCGGTCAGAATCTCAGCTACCGCGCGGGCAACGCCTGCTGAATGTGTCACCCATACTGCCTCTGCCACGTAGAAACCATCTAGGTGGGGCGCCTGTCCGACAAGTGGTCCGCCGTCAGGAGTAAATGAGAAGATTCCATTGAAACCATCGTCGATCTCAGTTTCTTTCAGAGCAGGAAGAAGGTCCTGAGATTGTTTCCATACCGGATCAAAGTCTTCAGGGGTAAATTCGAGACGCGATGGCATATTCTTTTCATCAACCTTCTCAGGGGTCAAGCCTAGCGAAGCAGCGACCACGGGCATTGGCTTGTGGCTATAGGAACCGATACCATATCGATCTCCGTGCTCGCGGTAGTAGAGGTCTTGGTCTTGGTGGCGTAGAATGGGAAGGCTCGCACCGTTTGGCTGCGGATTCTTTCCGGCCAATGCAGGTACAGCTGCCGTCTTCACGTACTGATGGGCGAGTGGAAGCAAAGGAATTGGTAGGCCGACCATAGCTCCCACTTCGACACCCCAGAAACCAGCACATGACACCACAATATCAGCTGGAATAGAGCCGGTAGGTGTCGTTACGCCTGTAACTTGGCCTTTTGCTCGCTCAATGCCAGTGACAGGAGTTGAACCGAGATATCGGACGCCAGCGTCTCGAGTGCGAGCGATCAGAAGCTGCACAGCCCGAGCTGCAAGGGCCAAGCCGTCGCTAGGAATGTGAAAGCCGCCAAGGACTAGATCCTTGTTTAAGTGAGGATAAATCTCGAGGCACTCTTCTGGGGTGAGTAGGCGAGCCTCAATCCCCCACGATGAGGCATAGCCGTGTTTCCGCTTCAGCTCCTCCAGGCGAGCAGGAGTGGTCGCAATCTCAAGACCTCCTACTTGGTTGAAGCAGTTCTGGCCTTCTGATTCCAAAGACAAGAGCTTTTCAACAGTATATTTCGCGAACAACGTCATTGTCTTGGAGGGGTTCGTCTGAAAGACCAGTCCGGGAGCATGTGATGTCGATCCTCCTGGCATGTCCAAGGGACCTTGGTCGACGACAGTGATATCCGTCCATCCTCGCGATACCAGCTCATCAGCTAGGTTGGTGCCGACGATTCCAGCTCCGATAATGACAACTCGTGGTTGAGCTGCTGGTGCGATGGAACCCATTGTGAGATGTAGTTATCAATGGCAGTGTAGGTGAAGAGGTGAACCGGGCACAGGTGCTAGATGAAAAACCTGGCCTGGCTATCTCTCAAGTAAACACGGTAAAACCGGGAAAGATACAGTACGGCCAGGAGTGACCTGGAGCCAAAAAGGTCAGCCATATTAAGGAGATTGTGATACCGTTGGTCGATCATGGAATTGATGCCCTGGAATTGGAAGCATCTCCTTTCGGGATAAGCCATTGCAGATAGGCAGTTGCATGACCAGGGTGTGGATTATCAGACATAGTAAGCGTAAGGCACTAATTGGGCGGCATCGGTGGTGATGCTTGATAGGAGGGGGAGGTGTAAGTGGCAAGGATGCTGAGGTGGGAAGAGTGTGGGAAAAGAGCGGGAAAATGTGCGAAGCTGAACGACGCTTGGCAATCCTCGAGTCAGCCAATCAGATCTCGACGATCATCCCTACGGTCACACCTTGCAGTTGTCGCGCCTTCCAACATGACCTTCTCAAAACACTCTTACGACGTCGCCTTTGCAGCATCAACGACAGCATCATCATGACATTCGCTTTGCTCAACATGTTCAACTTTCATGTATTCCATCACCCCATGGGTTAAGTCAACCCCGGCCAGATGCATCATCAGGTCGAGCCAGGGTTTGTGTGCACCGGGAGCTTATTGCCACTAACCCGTGAATTTTGCCTGTTCATGGTTTAAACCAGCACTGGCATCCGCATTATCTTACTAAACTTTCGTTTGGTCCATTTTGGTCCACTTGACAAGATCCCTTTGCGATAAGGAGCTTCGTGTTCGATATGCTGTTGTCTCGGCTCAATCCGAGAAGTCTGTTGGTCTAGTCGCTTCACTCTTGTGTTCGTCTATGGTCTGTAATACCGCATCGGGACAGCGGACCGCCCTGGTCAATGCCCATGCAAGAGGCTACGCACCAGTCAGCATGTCGCGACAACGTTGGACTGTCGCGACTCGGGTGCGCCACATGAATTCCCCGTTGACCTCCCACCATCAGTGACATTGAGATTACCCGCCGAATCCGTCGGGCACTCTAGTCAGAGGCAACCTCCCAAGGCCTCACCGGGACGCTTCAGGATCGATCAGAGCCATGCCGGCGACTATGACACCGGGTTCGTGTTCCTCATTTGCCTAGTTCGTTTTGGTTTCTGTTGACGGACCAGCCTCCCCCATGGAGCAGGAAGAGCCATGATCGCCCAACGACGTGGCCCATTGCACTCAGGGACTATTCCACATGTGACCTGACATACCGTTGCCGTGATAAGGTGGTAAAGATAAAGCATCAGCTGTCTATGAATCTCCTCCTTGACGAAGCTTCCATACTTTCTGGCTATCGTGATACCCCCTTCTACCATTTTCCAGAACCCTGCCCTAATCATTTGAATATGCCATCATTTTTAGGATACCTTGGCCTGGGTGGCTCTTCCCCTAGCAGCAAGAAGGAGGACGACTCATCAGTCCGAGCTCTTCCGGCGTCATGGTACACCTCACAAGAGATGTACGACCTTGAGAGACGATCTATATTTTCTAGAAAATGGATGATTGTCACGCACAAGTTGAGACTCAAGGCACCAGGGGATTATCTCCGCTACACCATTGCAGGCTTCGAATTTGTTCTCTGCAAAGACCGTGAGGGTAAAATCAACGGCTTCCACAATGTCTGCAGACACCGTGCCTTCCCTGTGGTCACGCAAGATCAAGGACAAGCCAAGATCTTCTCATGCCTCTACCACGGCTGGTCCTATGGACTAAACGGAAAGCTCGCCAAAGCACCGGGCTACTCAGACCTCCCAGATTTTGACAAGACCAAGAACAGCCTCTTCCCTATTCACGTTCACATCGACCGCAACGGCTTCATCTGGATCAATCTAGACGCCAAACCAGAGCCCGAGATCGCCTGGTCGGACGACTTTGGTGGCGTCGAAGATCGACCACGTTATGACCGCATCAACTGGGACGACTTCGAGTACGACCACAGCTGGGAGATGGAAGGCGGGTATAATTGGAAGATTGCTGCCGACAACTACAACGAGTGCTATCACTGCAAGACAGTGCACCCTGACATCCCCAACATTGCTGATCTCACCACATATTCTGTGGACACGGAATCCGGCACTATCCTGCACAACCCGGGGACCAAGGCAGAGCAAGCGGCAGCCGGTTTGACCGTTGCACCGACTTACTTCTTCCCCAACGCTTCCATGACAGTGTCGTAAGTACCTACTATTGAAACCCCCCCCTTTGAAACCTTCAGCTTAGCATTCCCTGGAAGAGAAACATCCCTGACTAACTGGAACAAACAGACCACATTTCTTCTACACTCAACGCTTCGTGCCCCTTGGCGCGTCCAAGACACTGATCCAGTACGAAGTGTACCGCAACACAAAATCACCCATCGAGGACTTCAAAAACATCGACGCCATCTACAAACGCGTCATGAAGGAAGACAAATACCTGTGCGACCTGACCCAGAAGAACCTCCTCAGCGGCGTCTTCATCAACGGCGAAATGCACCCGAAGATGGAGAAAGGGCCACTGTACTTCCAGCACCAGGTGCGCGAGATCGTCACCAGCCACTGGAAGAAGGAGAGCGCGGAGAAGCGCGAGATTTGGCCGGCGAGGCAACGGCTGCCGACCGATGCCTTGGTCAGTGGCCGCGACATCGAGTTCTGCTCAGGCCTTGCATGTCAGACACCAATGGCCGGCAAGGAAGGCCTAGCGTGGTGAAACCCCGATGTCAGTTTTTACATGAGGTGTTAACGAGCCAAAACCCCGTACTCGCCCACTCTTGATTGTCAGTCGTTTACAGTGTTGAGTGTTATATTGGGTCTGCTCTCAAAGTGGAGATCCATTCACACACGTACACTTTGACGCCGAATTTGACGAAGATCTGCACTCTTGCATATCGCTCTACGAGCCTGCATATTTTTTGTATGTTAGCATTTGGGTATCCATTTTTTTCTTGGGTTGTATCCATTTTTTTGTTGTCTCGCTTCACGTCATGAATGGGGTATTCGGGGGTGATGCTTTGATGTCTTGTTTTCATAGTCAGCCTTCAGGGCCTGATGATAGCTAATCTGATCCGATTCAAGAAGTCGAGGAGCCTGGAGGAGTTGGAGCTCCTGAAATTGGAAAGTACGTAACGCTTGGTACTAGATATCTACATACGTAGGTACGTACCCATGTCTAGATAAGATCTATTGATGGTCGCGATCTACAACCGCAGTTGAACGGATGATGGAATAGGGAAATGCGTGCAATGGGGCCGAATAGAAGTTACACGTACATCACGCTGACGCTCCCTTTTCCATTGCATAGCTAACCTGAACTACTACTCAATACTATCCCAGCCCGGCGGAGCGAGTCGGGAGTCGGAATATTCCACCGATGCTCTTCATCTTCTTGTAGTGCTTATATGGATCACCCTTGCCCTATTTTGCGCGAAAAATGGATCGACCAGCTTACCATAGGTAGATAAATGATGGATGAGGAATGATGCTGCAACATCAACATAAGGATTATAACCGGGGAGATAAGCCAAGCCTTGCGCTCCTTTGTCTAGCAAGCTTATGGAGATCAGGCTGCCCATAGTAATGCTTTTCGATAGCAGGTGTTCTATCGATCAAATCCACTGAAGCCAAGTTGGGAAAGTACAGTATCTTGGGAACTGCATGTTCGGTCACCATTCAACTCAACAATCGTCAAAGAAAACACCGTTGTGTTGGCAAGCTCAAGTTCTTTTGTTTTGGATCTTGGTTCATCGGGATGCCTGATCAGGCCTGCTCTACTGTGCTGTTGTTCTGTTCTCAAAGAGTACAAGGAATGTCATCGCATCGCAGCCGTGCCTCGCGTCAGAAAACCACCAACTAAAAGGTACAAAGTCATAATGCATGCATGTTACTGCCTCCGGCCTGTGTACCAGGTTATCTCGTGTGTACAGTCCAGCCCGGTGATGTACACATGTTGAAGCATGATGTTCGTTTCTCGCGAAAAAGCAGCCGCCCAGGTTCCGTTTCGCCGTATGATACATGATCGTGTCATCAGAATCCTCTCATCCCGGGACTTCGGCACCATCTTCCACTCATTGCATTTTAATTTCAATTCTTTCTCAGATAATCGAGCCACAGGGATCACGGTAGGCCCTGCAGGAACGACAGGCTTATGAAAAATCAAGTGCCGCGGAACAAGAACTGCATGTCCTCGGGCGTCAGTTTGTCAAGTGCAACCTGATCGTTGTTCACAGTGCCGTTGATCATGTTGGCTTTCTTTTCTTGAAGCAACACCATTCTTGATTCGACAGAGTCTTCGATACACAGCCGAGTTATCTTGCAAGGACGACGCTGACCGATCCGATGACATCGATCTGCAGATTGCCATTCGGCGGCTGGGTTCCACCATCTGTAGGGAAAGAATATTAGTAAATGATTGGCAAAAGTGATAGTTCGTGGGATTAACTTACGGATCGATGATGAAAACTCGACTCGCTTCGGTCAAGTTCAGTGCGACTCCACCTGCTTTGAGTGAAACCAGGAACACTTCAACATCGACGTTGTTCATGAAATGCTCAATTGACTTCTGTCTCTGGGCAGGGGTCATACTTCCATCCAACAGAACGGTCGAAAAGCCTGACTTCTGAAGTCGCCACTGCACCAGCTGCAACATCGAAGTGAATTGTGAGAAGACAATACTCTTGTGGGTCTGTTTCTTGCTGCGTAATTTGTACAAGTCATACACGAGCATCTCAATCTTGGTAGAGCTCGTCCAATCCTCCATCTTTATGCGATTGATTATGGATGATTTCTTGACATTTTCCTCGTCTTGCTCAATTTCAGGTTGCTCCCAGTCGATCACCAAGGGGATATGGCAGCGAGGACACTCAGCATCAGACTCAGTACCTCCATCGATACTACCATTGAAGGACTGGACATAGGATTTGGCACACTGTCGGCAAAACTCGTGTCGACAACGGGAGCGAATTGCTTCTTCCGCAGGTTCATCACAAATGCAGCACACAAGGATGTTCTGACCGCCTTCAGCATTCTTGCGTAGAATGAGATCAGGGTGATTGGCAACCTGTCTCATCTGCATGATAAGTCCGAAAATGTTGGCGTAGTTGTTTAGCATAACACCTTGGGCAACGTAAGTGTCGAATTTTCGAGTCGAGTTTGACATAATGCTTTCAGAGAAGTCGCGTTCAATCTCTCCGAAAAACTCATTATGAATGACAATTTCCTTGGGCGGAAGCTCCATGGATGAAGTGTGGTCCTTCTTCATTCGTCGGAGCATGATGCGATCCGTGATGAGGCGTAACTTGTCAAGTCCACCTTTCCGTAGCTCGTCGCTCTCCCTCTGAGTGATCGGGTTAAGGATCTCTTGGTTGAACACAGACACATGATTAAAGCCACTGTGTTTACATTTGGTGCAACTCTTGCTTTCGTCCTGGGACCAGTGAAGCTCACGACAGTTGCAAGCCTTGCAGAAATAACAAGCGAATGGGCTGATTTCCAGAAATCGGAGCAAGGAGAAGAACTCGCCAATACGATTTTGCACAGGTGTACCCGACAAGCACCACTTGTAGGTTGCCTTCAAAGCAAAACAAGCTTTAGCAACACCAGTAGTCCGGGCTTTGATGCTATGGGCCTCATCGAGAATCAGACGGTGGAATTTGATAGAATGAAGGATGCTGTCCTCTTTAACGATTCCATCGACACGAGACCATCCCTTCTGCTCTTTGCGATGCATGGATTCAAGACTGGAGTAGGACACCATGATGACGTCGTATTGCTTTAAATCCTTAACTGTCATCATTTTGCATTTTGGATTGGCGGAAATGTGGTAAATGAGCACTTTGAGCGTTCCATTGGTGTATTCATTGATCTCGGATTGCCACTGCATGAGTGCAACAGGAGGGACCACAACGAGACTGGGCGCTTTGGCGGGATAATCGGACATGATCAAACTGACTGCTTGGATGGTCTTTCCCATACCCATTTCATCGCCAAGTAGGCCGCCTTTCCATTGAGACTTTTCTTGCTTGATCATCCAATCTAGACCTTCGAGTTGGAAGGGCTTGAGCTTTCGGGTGATTGCCTCGGGTTGGGACGCTTGCACCGGTGTGATGCGAGGGATGTTCTCAAGGTCAGTCCACATGGATATGATCTCCGGATGGGACTTCTCCAACTTCTTGCGTTCTCGTATCTGTCGTCGTCGCTGTGGGTTGTAATACCACATCTTCTCCTCTTCAGTCAAATTATGCCACTGCATAGAAGTGTCGTGAGGGTCACGCCACGCATTTCTGCGTCTAGTAGAGGCTGTGCGGCGGAGAAAGGGAACGTCTTCGTCTTCGGCATCGTCACTAACGTCTGCAGAAGGAACGGAGGTCGATGGGCCGGTGAAGTTGGACATTTCGGTGTCGGCAATGGAGGAGAGTTCAGAGTCTTCAAGGGAAGCGCCAAGGACAGCAGTGCTTGGGCCTGGTTTTCCAGAATTGGATGGCAGCCTCGCAGGGGCTTTCATTCGGAGCTTGCGGGTGCTGGCGATTGGCAAATCATCGTCACTACCGCCTGCAGGGCCGTCCATGGGGCGCGGCAGAGTAGCCTGGCGGCGTCGCTTGAGCAGGGGAAGATCATCGGTCTCATCAGAATCAGCAACAATATTGTACTCTTCAGCTTGAAGCTTGGCAGCAATTTCGGCATCTCTGTCTTCAAAGTCATAGTCTTCGAGATTCTTTCGCTTTCTGGAAGAGCGACTACTCTCTCCTAGAGCATACTCGGAGGATCGTAATTGTAAAGCTCTGGCAGTGGCTCCGATCTTGGATCTGGGCTTGGTAGGGTCGGGGGTCGGGACAGTACTGGTGCCAGGAGTTTCGTAGGGAGATGAATCCATTGAGTCGGCAACAGAGGAAGGAGCAGTGGACTCGGAACGTCTTTTTTTGCCAGAAGCAGAAGCCATCTCCTTCTTAGGGACGTAGACTCCTCGAAAGACACCCCTAGTAGTCGACTTCGAAGTCACTGGTTCTTCCAGGGGTTCTTCTTCATCTGAGTCGGGAATTTCTGTACGCCTGGAGAGAGAAGATCGCCCTCTGGTTCCGCTAACTTTGGCGCTGATGCTTCTGGTGGGAAGTTTGGTGTCTGCGGCAGGGGACTTCTCGGTGGCAATTCGTGAGGCTGCGGATATTTGTCAGTGAGATAATCAAGGGTAAAGAATGTTGGAATATAACTGACAAGATCGTGACGCCTTGGAAGAGGCAGCTGATCGGGCAGAGCGCCTAATTGCCCCCATCTTGCTGTGAAGTTGAGGTGGTGGTTTGGGCGAACTCGACGAAAGGGTGAGGTTTGCGACTTCCCTGAGTCGCTGAAATGGAAGAATCGAAGCCGCAAAATATTTGCGGAGAAAACCGATCGAGGGCAGTGATTGGGGTGACTGGAGCCTGTCGTGCCTGCCTAAAACACGGGGTGCCATGACACGCCCGACGCGACGCGTACAGTGAACCACTCAGAGGGGTCATGCAACCACTTTACGCGAGTGACACCAAAAAACCGTGACTGAACTTTGGCAGTGAAGGAAAGTGGGGCGGCTTTTCAGTTGCCTGCAAGTGTCACTTCAATCACTGGCCTCACTGCGCCCTCACTTCACTCTCACCTGAAAGAACAGTGAATTCCCTTTCAGCCTCTGTATCAAAAGTAAATCTTTAGATGGGATTGTGATCAGAGACCTAAACAGGATATATTCATCTTGGCTGATCCTTATTCTAGATTTGCCATCTGGTTACTTCGTCCGCCACCAAACGGACTACCAGTGCCAGTGCCAGTGCCAGTGCCAGTGGCACCATTCAAAATGTGAGTGAGCCAGCGTTCCCCCAAGTTGAAGACTTCTAAAATTGATTCGTTTTCAGGTCTTCGAGGCGAAACCGAAATGCAAACGGAATTCGCGGGCCTCACTCTGCCCTCACCGATTTCCTTGCTTCACACAACATCTCCGCGAACCAGATCCAATTAGACTATCAGCAACGACTAGCAGAAGCCGAAAGACAGGCCGCAGCGGACGCCGAGGATGCCCAGCCAGACGCCGCGGGAGAAAATGAAGATGACGACGATAGTGAAGACATTGTCGAGAAGCAGAAGCGCAGAAGAAAGGAACAAAAGGCTCTCCTCAAAATCAAGCAAAGCAAAGAGTTCAAAAAGCGCAAGTTCGAGCAACAACAAGAGGAGGGCTCTGATTTTGAGGTGGACGACGATGACATTGCCAGAAACATGATGGCCAAAGCCAAACCCCTACCTGGCCAGCTCGACAACTGCGAGATCTGTGGCAAGAGATTCACAGTCACACCTTACAATAGGGCCGGTCCCGACGGCGGTCTCCTCTGCACCAAGTGTTCCAAAGAACTGAAGGACGAGGAAAAGAAAGAGGCTGCAGCCAAAAAGAAGAGAACATCTGCCCCTCGCGGCCGCAAACGACAAACCGAAAGCGATCGACTCATGGGTGACGTCCGGCCTGGTGCCAAATCCCTAGTCGACATGTGTGTCCGCAAAGTTGCCAATGTTGTCAACGATATCGATGAGTTTGGTGACATGCCCCAGAACTTGCTCGACCGCTTGAGCCAGATCCTATCGAAACAGAGAGTCCTAACACCTCGAGTCCTTGAACTCTTCCTACGTCCAGATGTGGATCGGATCACCATTTACGACTGCGGCAAGCTAGAAACAGAAGACTTCCAGAAGATCTTCGGCACGATGCAGCACGTCGAGATTGTCAATCTACGTTTCGCCGGTCAGATGAAAGACGATCAGCTCCTCTACATGGCAGACAAGTGCAGAAACATTCGACATCTTCAGCTTGGCGCAACAAATCTCATCTCCGACCCGGCATGGTGCACAATGGCTATGAAACTCGGCCCTCAGCTGGAAAGCCTGAAGTTGTCCGAACTTAACGATTCCATGAGAGACGAAACCGTTCTTCTCGTCGCGAAGTATTGTACCAATCTCAAACGCCTCAAATTGCGCTCCTGTTTCCACATGACCGAAGCATCGCTCACCACTCTATCGACGCTGACCTCGCTCGAACACCTCACTCTCGCCGTCGCTCCTGATTCCACTGCTCTAAGCCTCAGCCTCATGATCGCTTCATTAGGATCCAAGCTCCGGACTCTCTGCCTCGAAAACTTCTACCATCTAGATGACCAAGTCCTTGGTGCCATTAAAGACCATTGCCCCAACCTATCCAAGCTGCGCATTACAGGGAGCAGCGAGTGCACCGACAAGGCCTTTGCCTCATTGTTCGACAACAATGACCCCTTTCCACCCTTGCTATACGCCGATGTCAGTGAAAACAGAGACGTCGACAGTATGAACCCTGACGGCCCATCTGAAGACGTAGTCGGATTCGGATCCCTCGCACTGGCCGCTCTCCTCGCCCATTCCGGCTCCCACCTGACGCACCTGAATCTCAAATCTTGCCGACACATATCTCACGCCACGCTTTTGGAGTGCTTCGATGGTGTCAAGCAATACCCTGCGCTCAAAGATATAGACTTGTCCTTTGTTGCCACCGTTGACGATACGGTCGTCGCCGGGATCTTCAAGAGCTGTCCTAACCTCGCCAAATTGGCACTATTTGCATGTTTCAATGCCAGGGGCGCCGGCATCCCTCGGGGCATAGCTGTCGTAGGATTGCCGAACGCGGGCGACAATATTTTGCAGGGTGGTTTTGAGGGAATGACCATGTGAGACGTCGATGGAGATGGGAGTATGTCGACACACGACACCAATATCCTCTCAATGATCGATGGATAACACGAGCTGTTATGGTGGCAAGGTGCCACGTTCTGCCAATGGCCTAAGAAAACAGGCCTTCACGAAAAGAAAAGGAGAGGAAATACGAACCACGCTTATGATTTGCAATGACGCTTGTATCACAACTAGGCTGGGCATCACTGATCTAAGGCACGACTGTTAGAGAATCCTTCATGCGAATCGCTCAGTGCTTCCGTTCCAGACGTCAAAGATGGATAGAAAGGAACGGAGCAGAACAAAATTGAAGGCTCGAAAGTTAGTCAGGTACCTCTATGCGGTCTGTAGATAGCAGACATAGATAGAGACCGCTTGCAGGTGTCGGTCGACTCTGGTCGATCGATCAAGCTCTAACAAGATGTCCATACTTGAATCATCCTTCTAGTCGAGCATTCTGAAAACAGTTTCGATGGAATAGCCCTCGTGTGATGTGTTTCTACGTGTGCGATCTACCTGTGTACAACCTTGCCGCCTGCCGCTCCGGTATTTTACATATACATCGGCCTATCCATACAAATGGGATTCCACCCCCCACCCCCCCCTCACAACCCACAAACTACAAAGCAGCCAGGCGCAACGTGGCATTAGAGCATCTCAATCGCATCCACCAACGCATCGAGACTCGCATCCTTGACCCCCTCTTCAGGTGTACCACCCGCCAGCCCCCTCGCCAGCGCGCCAACCTGCCTCCTCCTCGTCGTGAGCTCGAGCTCTTGACTCTTCCCCCTCGCGAGGTCGATGACGCGGTCTCCCAACTGCGCCAAGCGCGCGACATTCAAACCATAACTACGATGCGCCACACCCTCAGCGACTTCATAGAGGAAAGCGACGTTATCATCACCATCGAGCTGGGTGAAGCGCATGTGGACGTTCTTCAGGGCCGTGCCGTCAGCCATGCGGGCCAGCATCTGGTAGTGCGTGATGAAGAGGGTAAGGCATTGGGTAGTGCGGACGAGCTGGTCGAGGACGGCGGAGGCGATGGCGACGCCGTCGTGGGTGCTGGTGCCGCGGCCCAGCTCGTCCAGCACGACCAGGCTGCGCGGGGTCGCGAGCTTGAGCAGGTCGGCCGTCTCGCTGAGCTCGACCATGAAGGTCGATTCGCCGGAGAGCATGTTGTCGAAGGCGCCCATGCGCGTAAAGACCGCGTCGAGGATGCCGAGTTTCGCGGCGCGGGCGGGCACGTATGAGCCGATCTGCGCCATGATGGCAATGAGAGCCACAGACCGCACGTACGACGATTTGCCACCCATGTTGGGGCCCGTGACGAGAAGGGCGCGCGTACCTGTCTGCGAGAGGGAGATGTCGTTGGGCACGTAGCTGTCGAGGAGGAGCTGTTCGACCATGGGATGTCGCCCGCCTTGCACTTCGATGCGCGTGTCGTGGGTGAATGTGGGTCGGACGTAGTCTGGTTGCGATGCGACATTTGCCAGCGAGAGGAGGCAGTCCAAAGTAGCGAGGCTCTGGATCGTGTCGCGGAATAATTGGTATTTTGTGCTGATGTCTGCGAGCAAGTCACTGTACGCTTTGTCACATGCCGCGGCCAGAGACTCCTTGTGCTGATCTCTCTCCCGCAAGAGCTTGACCACTTCTGGTGCGTGGAATCGCGAGACCTTCTTGGTGCCTGAGATCTTAATCCAAGAAGCTGGCACTTTCTTGATGGTGGCTGAGTTGTTCTCGACTTCGATCAGGTAGTCGATTTGTGCGACCGTCACATAGTCAATAGGTCTCTTCTTGCCCAGTTTCTCCGCGGCTGTCTTTCTGAACTCCTCAAGGTCGTATTCGACACTACCGATGCCGAGCTTGTGTTCAGAAATGTCGTCAGTCTCCGATGCTTCCGTGAAAAATGTATACTTGTCGTCAGCTTTCGCTGCTTGCATGTTGATCTTGTCCAGATATCCCACCACCTCTGTCAAGATCGTTGGCAGCGGTATCATGGCAGACGAGATGAGATCTGAATCAAATCCTGTAGATGCTGCATCGGTCACATAAGTGAACTCGTTTGCGAGCATCTGCAACGATTGCAACAGATTGAGCAACTCTGGTCGCGTGCATTTTCCATAGTAAACACGAATCAAGTTCTTCTCCAGATCCGTCCTTATCTTTGACAAGACACGTCTCAATTTCTCGGCCTGGGCGGCTTTGTCGGGGTTCAAAAGTTCCTCGACTGCATTCAACCGAGTTTCGATACTTTGTACATCCAACAACGGTCGGCCGACCCATTTGCGAAGCAGTCTGCCCCCAAATCTGGTCTGTGTCCTATCCATCATCCAGTACAGACTGCCTTTCGTGCTGTAGTCGGTCTGATTCAAGTAGATTTCGAGGCTCGTCAGAGTGTTGCCGTTCAGCAGCATATGCGATCGAGCAGAGAAAGGTTGGAAGTATTTGGTCAGCTGGAATACATGTTCCAAGCCATATTCAGACAGATGTGTGATCATGGCGGACAGACACATGGAGACATTTTCAGGCAAGCCCATGATCTTATCGAAGACTTTAGCTGCGATATCTCCCTTCCCATCTAGACCTGATTCCTTTAATCTGCCAGCATAGAACATGGATATGTGACTGTGTGCCTCGGCTGCCATGGTTTTTTGCTTCGCAACTCGTTCGACTCGGACCTTGTCGCCAAAAAGGTTAGTCTTACTTCCTGCCAAATGGACGACCAGTTTTTCGGTGGCTTTAGAGAGTTCGCCGACAATTAAGAGCTCACACGGCGCGATGTGGAGCAGTCTTGTCTCGATCTCACTGCGCATAAAGCCATCTTCAAAGTCATCGTAGACAATGTCACCAGTAGCAGGCTGAACTGCAACCAAACCGACATGGACCTTCTCGTCATTACCATATCCCTTGGTATTTGCTTCGACCAGGCAGAGCAGGAAACCGGTGGATGGCGATTGAGGAGCTGACCCGCCACTAACTCCCTCTATGCCCTCAATGTCATCAATGTAGGTCCCCTTCGTGTAGAGATTGGTGAGTTTGCGTACAAATGGAGCGTTTCTGTTGTCACCGGCTGCCTTCAAGGCTGCGGTTTCGAGCTGACGAACCACGCCTACCTTGTGTCCTGCTGCAACTAGCCTCTTGACGTGGACGTGTAACCGATGGACTGGGATACTCGCAGAGGCAAACCGGTCGATGTGGGCTTCAGAGAAGTGTTCATCATATCGATATTTCCCTGGTATGCAAACAATTCCAAGCTCTTTAGCAGCGATTCTCGCATCTTCTCCAAAGAAGCGGAACTTGTACCCGACCTCCACAACAAGGAGGGTGTCCATATTGGTTCTTTTGATCTCCAGCACTTGTTTCTCCATGGGCGTTAATTTGCTGCCTCCTTTCTTTGATCGAGCAGTCGACTTGGGCATCTCCTCAACCGGCTCTTCGTCTGCATCTTCGTTCTCTTCATCGGCTGCTCCATCTTCGAGCACATGATTACGTCGCTTGATATCTGACATGCTGTCCGGCTTGCCCAACTTCTTCACAAACCTCCTATGTAAGTCTTCTTTTTGTTTCTTGTCCGGGCCGTCTCGATAGTCAAAGTCTTGGTTTTCTTGAAGTGAAGAGGAGTAGAGATATTTGGCTGTCCGTGCTGAGACTGAAGGCTCGCTAGGAGTGCTGGTAAATGTCTGGCCATTGGCAGCAACTGGCCTCAGAGTCCGTGAATGCGATTCAGCTTCTTCATTTGCATGATTCTCTAGGGTTTCAATTTCGTTCGTCAGAGGAGTGATGCGGCGTCTTTTGCTTGCGGGCTGCACGTCATCGTCCTCGTCGTCATGGTTTTCATGGGTCGCAGGTTCAAGTCGGGGTGTAGGAGTGGCAGTGGGTGTAGAGGATGGTTTTTTGAAGAAAGCAGAAAGGGTCTGCTGCTTCTTATGCACAGAAGCCATTGAACCTGCTTATTCTGATCTCGTCCCACGCGAGATATGTTGAAACCAGAAAGATGTGGGAGGCAATGGTACTCAGATACTCAGACTTGGTGCATGTACTGAAGTTCAATCCACCAATCAAACCGCGCGATCGCACGCGCTGCGCGTCGCGTCTCCAGCCAAAACCAATTAACACCGACACGTACAACTACGACTACTCACGTCCCTACCAGATTTGATACTTGTTAATGTCAAGTGAACGAGTTCTATTAAAATCTTCCGGCCTGTAGCATTGGGCCACTTGAAATACAATGCGCCAACGCTCATTGGCAAATTATGCCAACACCGCTAAAAACTGTCGATGAAACTTGAATCCTCATATAAACGCCAAACAGTACTGGGGTTGGGATCATGTTGGTACACAATAAAACGTCTTCGTTTGTAGTGCTGTCGTGATAATCTGGATATTCGTGTCTGGGGTCATCAGTTTCAATCGGCCGTGAATGCATAAAATCAACTCTTTTCCACCAAAATCTCGCCACACCAATTGGCCCAGATTCACCTCTTTGGAACTCTGAAGCTATTTTTTGTCGCATTTTTAAATTTGAAGTTGATGCCAGCAACATGATCTGCTGCTGTCAGGTACCCAGCATTAGCCTCTTGCGTTTTATGATCTGTCGACACTGGTGGAGAGATCGCACTTCCATATGTCTGGACCGGCCCTGAAGGAGTCAGAGGTCCGGATACCGCAACATAAGGATTCATGGTGGGCATAGCATTCATAGCATAGCCGCCAAAGGCCCCACTCGTAGGGAGAGCCTGCCCATTTGCATTAGACATTGAAGTAGGGGTAGCAGGAGAAGGCAAGAAATTGGTCATATTACTCGGCCAGTCTCGATTAGAATCAAAGCGGTAGTAGCCTGGCAGACTCTCTTGCTGTACATAGTATGGAGATGGGCTTGGCCCTGAGGGCTGTCGAGAATTCAATTGTGTTGATGGCCCACTCAGTTGTGGGAGAACTTGAGTTGCCCTTGTCGAAGCCGTACCGGGAGTTTGACGCTTCAGCGGGTTGTTTGGTGGCTTGTCCGAAAAGAGTGGCGGAATTGCCAACTGCATATGATTTTTCTTCGCTGGATGTGGAAGCACAGGATTCGCTGTCTGTTTACTTTGGGCGGGCTGTGATTTGGCAGCGGTGGTAGTGCTATTAGATAGCTTGCTGGAGGGCAGCCGGGCAGGATGTTGCGCCTCTTTCAAGCTTGCGTGGTCGGCTACCTTCTCGAGGAACTCCACGATTGGGGACGAGAATGGAGACCCAAATAGCGAGTCATTGTCGTTCTCATGGGCAGCGTCGATGTCATCTTCATTGGCATCATCGTCATCTCGTGCGGGTCCCTGTACATTATTTACAACTGTCCGCGGTGCACCTGCGACTGGCGCCGACGCGCCAATGGCCGCTGGGGCATTGAAGACAATGGGCACGGAAGACTCCAACGGCGGCATTGTGGGTGTTGACTGAGCTGGAAGAGGCTTGGACGCTGTTCTGGTCTGGTCCTGTTTGGCCCCGTTGTGAGTGACTTCAGCTGTCAGTTCATTTGTCAATTGTGCTCCTGGAGACATGGATATCTTGTATTCTTCCTGTCTGCGTTTCCAACGCTCTCGAAGACCTAGCTTCTCTGCCTCGGCTCTTTTCTTTGCCAGCATTTGAGCTATTAAATTCGGTTGTGTAGCCATGGTCGGGGCTTCTCCTTGCTTGAGTGGAGGCTCCTGAAGGACGTTTGGAAATGGGGGAGCACGCTGGGCGGTCGTTGCTCTTGCATTCTGCTGTCTCTGTTTGACGGCCATTTGCGCGGCCAATTGTGGATCGCTCGGGGGTGCATGTTTTTCTTCTGTCCTGAATACGACTACCTCGCCTGAACCTTGGATCTTGGTTTGATGCGTCTCAGATGGTTTGGATTTAGACGCAATGAGGGCGGCTCTGGCTTTCGCCATGGCTTCGGTCAAGGCGGGAGACGAGGCTGATTTCAACAAGAGTTGATGCTCAGAGAAGGAACGTTTCTGGGGGACTGACTTGGGGGTCGCAGGCTGACCAGTTCGCCGAGTAGCCGTAGTCTGGCGGGCAGGACTCGAGCTTGAAGCGGTTGCTCGAGGCTGGACTTGAGCATTTCTTGCCGCAGTAGCCTGGCTATTCGCGGCCATTGTAGTCGCGAGAGAATGAGATATGGTGGAAAATTGACGCAGTGACGCGGGGATCTCAAACGAGGACGCGCGGTGCTTTGATGCTGGCAACGACGGTGGTAGTGACGGCGTCCGCTTGCGGCGCGTCATTTTGGTCTACATCTTATGTGTGAAGGAAAAAAAGGAGAGAAAAGGTACATTACGTAGTATAGTACCGACAAGATAAATGCCCTGGTGTGCCAGTGGCTTGTGTGAGGGTGATTAAAAGTGGCAGCAAAGCGCAATGAAGCGCAGCGGCTGCCCAAGTCAATGAAACAATTGATTGGTAAGTCCAATTTGGTAGAGACCGTCAACTGCAGCCCCTTCATCTCCTTCATTTCGGTCCGTTTCCTTTCAGCTCCAACGGGCACAGTCTTCAGCCTCATCAGATACAGCTCACACAACCGACTTGTGAAGTATACGAGAAGTCATTGAAGCATATCTGATGATCATATCTCCCCCAACCCTACGCGTCAGGCACCCCAACCCTATTTTGTTGCTCCTTTCGCTTCTGGCTCCTGGCCCTCGCTTCAATCTTTGGAATACGAGCCTATCATCGGTCGATGGGAACTCCATGGAAACCTATGTGCCTGTTAACTGCTTCGACTGCTCTTGCTTCTTAAGCCGAGGATAACACATGCGGACACTTTCCACGCATAAGGCCAA
The DNA here is from genome assembly GCA_030068005.1 of Cladophialophora exuberans. Lineage (NCBI taxonomy): Eukaryota > Fungi > Ascomycota > Eurotiomycetes > Chaetothyriales > Herpotrichiellaceae > Cladophialophora > Cladophialophora exuberans. Next base: position 16,291 of record JANSVK010000191.1, on the reverse strand, counting down.
GGTAGAGTGCGCCGGACGCAGCCTTCATCCCAGTCATGTCTCAAGATACGAGTACCCCAGGTTTTCTCGACGCTATATGGTTCGGATAGCTTTTGAGGAGATGCGGGGATGTGCATACACAACCATTGACACCAAATCAGAGTGATTCACCTCCATGGTGTCGGTTCCGCTCTGTTCAAGCACTTCGCTTCTTGTCGCTTACTGTTATCAATGAAGAGGCGGAGAAGCTGTACCCTCCATTTCACCGGCCCTGCTTTGCAATGGTAGAGCGGGGCCTGCTGTCCTTAAGTACTCTAGAAGCACCCCTGCCCTGGTCAGTGTCCATCTAACCACGTTCTATTTTGTTATCTATTGCACTGTTCATTTTCAGAGGTACACAGAGAACAACATGGGCGATCCGAGCGATCCGCAAGAGCTCCCCGAGAAGATCCTTAAGCGGGACCTCTTCGAGTTTGCACGGCGTCGCAGAACTGAGTATCCCTACAATGACAATCTAGAGGTCGATGTATTGATTGTTGGTGCGGGATTTGGTGGCACTTATCTGCTGTATGAGATGCGCAAAGCCGGCTTCAAGACTGTCTTATACGAAGCTGGTACCTCCTTCGGAGGTACATGGAGATGGAACGTATATCCAGGTAAGATCAAAGCTTATGATATTGAGACATAACTGATTGTGCAAAGGTGCTCGTGTCGATTCTGAAGTTCCCATCTATCAGCTGTCCATTCCAGAGGTCTACAAGAGCTGGACTTGGACCACCAACTACCCTGATTGGCATGAATTGCAAGCATACTTTGACCACGTTGACAAAGTCTGCGAGCTTAGCAAAGACTGTGCCTTCGAAAGCGTAGTGACAAGCTCAGAATTCGACACTGAATCTGGAAAATGGACCGTCAAAACAGCCGACGGGCGTACCGCCAGATGCAAATATCTGATTATCGCCGCAGGTTTTGCAGCGAAACGCTATATTCCAGATTATCCCAGTATGAAGGAATTCAAGGGAATCATGCATCACTCCTCATTCTGGCCTGCTGAGGGTGTCGATGCTCGTGGCAAGAAAGTAGCAGTCATTGGCACAGGTGCTTCTGGCGTGCAGATCATCCAGGAATGGGGACCTCAAGTCGAGCAATTGACCGTGTTTCAGCGAACACCCAACCTAGCCTTGCCAATGGGGAAACGTGATATGACCAAGCTCGAGCAAGAAGCACTCTACCCAGTATACGACGAAATTCTGCGTATGCGTGAGCTCAACTTTGCCGGCTTCACATACGACTTCGCAGAACGCAATACTTTCGAAGATAGTCCAGAAGAGCGTGAGGCTCTGTACGAATCACTGTGGAAAAAAGCGGGCTTTGGCCTCTGGCTCGGCTCTCACAAGGACTATCTCTTTGACATGAAAGCCAATCGGTGCGTGTACGACTTCTGGAGGAAGAAGCAAGCCCCGCGAGTCAAAAATCCCGAGAAACGCGCGGTATTGTTGCCCGAGGAGCCACCACACCCGTTCGGCGTCAAGAGACCTTGCCTTGAACAATGCTACTACGAAGTCCTCGATCGGGACAACGTCAGCATTGTCGACATCTCCGAGAAGCACGGGACGCAGATCGAGGAATTCAACGCTACAGGCATCAAGACCAGCGACGGCAAACAGCACGATTTTGACATCATCGCCCTAGCCACGGGATTCGATATCACCACAGGTGGCATGACCAACATGGGCTTGAAATCCATCAATGGGACCACTTTGCAAGACGAATGGAAGAAAGCCGCTTATACCTACCTGGGCACCACCATTTCCGGATATCCCAACATGTTCCATCTCTACGGTCCCCACGGACCAACGCGTGAGTCTTATATTTCCTTTTCTCCTGTTCCCATCCCAAATTATCCAAGGATAACAATTAACTCACCACTTGGTTTTGTTTGCAATCCAGTCCTCTCCAACGGGCCCTCGAGCGTCGAAGTCCAAGGCCGCTGGATCCGCGATGCCATCAAGCAGATCGACCGACAGGGCCTTAAGTACGTCAACCCCACGCAGGAGGCGTCGCAGAAGTGGAAGCAGCGCATCAACGAGCTCTCCGATATTACGCTCTTGCCTACTACGCGGAGTACTTGTAAGTCTTTTTCCCGTCCGGAGGCCCACCGTGATTTTCTTGTTTTTATGAGCGTCAGAAACACATGATGATGACGTGTGACGTGGTTCCATTCTACTTTATTTCGACTATTGTGGGTGATTCTAACGCCGGGCGTGACAAATACAGATATGGGCGGCAGTGTCCCGGGCAAGGCGTTCGAACAGGTCAACTACGCCGGCGGCATCCCCGCGTATTCCAAGGAGATCCGGGCGGTGTTGCCGGATTGGGTCGGCTTTGAGACCGTCAAGGCATGAGAGACCGGTCGTGGGAATGGGTAGCTGTATAGAGGAGGGAAGGACCCAGCAGACGGTTTACTACTTAGTGTGGTGGTTTTCGAGGATCAACCGAGCTTTCGAATCGATAGTATCAGGAGAGAGTGAGACAGTGTTAACTTGGCAGCGAGAGGGGTGATAGTTCCAAGTGTCTCTGTAGGAAGTCACGTAGTTTCTGTGTCTTGCAGGGATTATGTACAGCCTAAGCTTGATTCGACTTTCTTCTTTTACACTCCTAGTATTTCGATACTTGGGTAGCTGGTACTCGTCAGCAGCAGCATTCATACAATGAAACTCAAGTCACGAGAGAGCGACTCAGTCCTCGATTCCTGTTCTGTTTTCTGAACCAGTAATTTCGATAAGATATTCATGTCGTATCATACTTGATTGAAACTGAGCTGAAAAAAATATATGAAAGCAGCTTCCTTTCCTTTCCATCCCTTCCATTCCAATCCATCCCATAGTTCCATAGCAACGTCGTTGGTATTTGATGCTCCCCATCGTAGTCTTAATCGTACAGGTATACGGCTCTGCAGCCCAAGTGTTGTAAATGTCGCTCTCCTTTCAGGACCTGCCGCGGGAACCAGCCCCAACTTCCGCCTTGCCGTTCACATTCGTGACCATAACCGTTCGGCTCTCGTGTCCCGTTTTCATGGCGGGGCATCGCCGAAGCTCATTCATTCATTCATTTTTTACTTCTTATCGAAGTACATCTTGCTCAGACTGCTGATCAGCGGCGCCACGGTCTTGTAGTGCTTCTGGCCCTGCTCGACAATGTCGTTGATGTTGTCGATGGAGAAGCCCTTCTTCTTGCCGCCACGATCGCGGTCACGGCTGTCGTAGCGGTCTCGGTCGCTTCGGTATCGATCACGGTCACGATCCGACTCGTGGCGGCGACGGTCTCGGTCTCGATCTCGGTCCCTGTCGCGGTCACGGTAGTCTCGGTCTCGGTCCCGATCTCTGTCTCTGTCGCGTCTGTCGCGGTCAGAACGGCCGTGACCTCTGTCGGATGCGTAGCCTCCGCCGCCGCCGCGATGTCTGCGATCGTCGTAGCGATCATCATCTCTTCTGCGACGGTCTCGCTCGTCTGACCTGTATCCTCTTTCTCGATCGGAGTATCTATCGCCAGAACTGCCGTGATGGCGACGTGGAGCGTCGTAGTCGTAGGGATCATCGCGGCGGCGACGATCATGTTCTCGAACAGTGTTTGCACGACGGGGAGGAGCGGCCTCAAAGTCGTCGTCATCATAGTCTCGGCGTCGAGCAGGTCGAGCGCCTTTGCCTTCATCACCTCGTTCGTCAGCACGGGGTATGGGCTGCCGGTATCCCTTGGACCGACCGTAAGCTACACCGTCGCCATCTCCGCCGTGGCGGGAGTAGCGGGGCGGTGCCTCATCATTGCCGTCAAAACTTCTCCTCCTTCTGGGTGCGTTGGTGTTGGATTTGCTGGGTCTCTCATCTTTGGCGTCACGAGGTGAAGAATCTCGAGGGTCGACTTCTCGCTTCCGCCGAGGCTCGTCTCGGGCATCGACTGGAGCAGGTGATGTCTCATAGCGGGGACGGTGAGAGGCCTTGTAGTTATCGTCATCTGCGTCTGGATCATTACGTGGACGATCCCGACGAGGACGAGGGTTGTCGTCGTGAGAAGACATGGTATTTTGGTGTTGATTGATGTTGTTGGTTGGGGGAGAGAAAGAAGAGTTGGAAGCTGAAACTCGGTGCTCTGGCAATATAATGTTAAATTTGCCGCGCACTGACAGTTGATATCATATCAGCAGACAAGCGCCCCAGGCACCTTACAGGCACAGGGATTAAGGCTTGAGATCACACTGCAGCCCAACTGATCCACAGGGGATTCAAGGGGCCAGATGTATGGAGAGCCCGCCGAGCCAGCCTAAAACCTGGCAGGCAGACGGGGGGTGTGACTGGCACTGACTGGCACTGACTGGCGGTGAATTGGGAGTGACTTTTTCCAAGGCAGGTGCTAACAGGTGATTCAGCTGGCAAGTTTGGGCGGTTTCTGGTTGCCTCTTGGTGCCTCTGGTTCCGGTTTTGAGGGGTATTAGAGCAGTTGCGTCATTTGACCCGCAAAACTTCACTCTCCCTTCAAGTCCCTCTCAATCTTCGATCTTCGCCGAGGGCCGCCTTCACCTGCCGATAATCTTCCACTGAGAGCTGATGTGTTCGCTGCCAGTTCGCAGGTCTCATGCAGGGCAACAGAAGAAAATCTACGAGATTGACATAAGAAACTTCAAAACCTTTACCCCGGATTTGACAGTGCATGCCCTTATCTGTCACCCTCTGTCGTGTCTGTGCAATCATTTCAGCCGCTGCTGAACAATCTCGATGGAAATTGACCAAACACGAGACGTGGACCTGATGCCACCACCCGATGCTGCACGACAAGTCACCGGTGTGAGTATCGTGATTGTGTGACATGAGTTTCTATCTGTGGCTGCATCAAAGACACCAGGCTGTGCTAGGCAGACCTCCTAGGCGCCCTTCGCCACGGTATCTTCGGGCTAGACAGACGCTGTAACACCACCACTTCCTGACGCTCACGACTATCGCATTGGTCGCGTCAGTCCTCCCAGCATGTCCTCGAGCATTTCTCGCTTCCTCTTTCGTTTGTTCTCGGCCTCGTCAATTAAAGTGACAGGTCTCTCCTCGCTCTCGACCACTCCGGACTCCGGATGGGTGGCCTGAACCTCTTCTTCTTGTTCGTCCTCATCCTCGATTCCATCCGAGGGCAACCATACACAGATCCTCCCATCGCCATGTGCGGTATACATCTCCACGCCTTCTCCAACTGTAGCATTCAGGCGCCAGACCATCGCATTGATTCTACCTCCGCTCGTCAATCGACTCACATTCGACCCACTTGCTTTGCCTCGCTTCGTCTTCTGCTGTATCTCTGCAATCTTGATCCCCTCGGTTTTGACGATTTTCAAGAGTTGCCCCTCACGCATATGATGTTGGAAAATCATGCCCTTGCCATCATCGTTCGGCCACCACAGACTCTCCTGTCCTGGGCGATGGAATCCCTTTGGAGATATGAGTGGTCTCAGTTCACCTTGTCTCTCGTTACGTACCCGTGGTCCAAAGTGAACTAAATCGTTCCGGCCACTAGCTGTGTCCCAAACACGAATCCGTTGATCATGTCCACTAGTGATGATCTTGTCGCCAAGTGAGTTCCATTGAAGCGATGTGACAGCTCCGTTATGCGCCACAGCATTAAAATTGAGTAGGTCTCTTCGTGCCCCTAGTCCAGTCGAAGAGGAGGTGCCAATTACGCCGATTGCATCGTCAAGGTCCAACGATGCGAATGCGGCATTTGCACGACGGATGTCGAAGAAGAAAACGCGTCCGTCTGCAGATCCGGAAGCGAGGACGTGCGAGACCTTGGGCGACCACGTGAGAGTGTAGACTGCATCGTTGTTCCCGGCGAGCGAATGCGTCGAGAGCCCAGAGCGAAGATCAAGCAGGCGGATTGCCGGATGAGCTGTCCCCACTGCAATCAAAGGAGGTGAATCGGGCAGAGGGGACAAACTGTGCGCGTAAGGCGTAAAATCAAGCTGAAATGTGTGAATGGGCGTAATGAAGGACGGTGTTATGCTGTGGACCTTGAGCGTTTTGTCATATGAAGTTGAGAGGAGAGTTGACGGCGTAGGATCAAATGGATAGATTGAAAGGGACGTGAGAGCGTGCGTGTGCGACTCGGGTGTGGATTTTGTAAGTGTGGCGCTGGGTGTGTATCTAGTGATCAAGCTCGTTGCTGATGGAGTTTCGCTGTGGAAATGTTCCTCGAGATCCCAGAGTCGGATGGCTGAATCCGCTCCACCTGAGAACAAATAGCGGCCCTCAGTCTGATCGATACTAAGACAATTCACCCCTGCTTGATGCGCAATATATGGAGGTGGCGCTTTACTCGTATTTGGCTCATCCTGCTCCAGTTCCTCAGGCTCGGTCCTAGTCCAAGCGAAGGTGATGTTCTTTTGGTGAGCGAGGCTGTCTATCAAGCCTTCATTGTGACTTCTTCGGAATGATGCAGAAGAGGTCGTGCCGAGACACTGGTCCAGGCGGTGTTGATTCATGCATCAGTCATTGATCCGTTTCTCCTTTGTGTCTGACTCTGGGGAACTTCGCCACTCACAATGGTCAAGAAAATTGTGGAGGATAGTTGGAGGGAGGTGCGATATGACAGGCAGGCTTCGAGAAGATGATGGAGGAAATCAAATATGTCTGACAACGACAGTCGAGAAATAAACGCAGACAAGAGCAAGTGATGCTTGTCTGACAATTCATGTTTTGATCTTCAGTCCTCTCATGTATCAGTACGACTGCCTTTGCAGAGGAAATCTGTTGATTGTTCTGCATGATAATTTTCCTTATCTACAGTTATATCGACCCTGATATATAGGCAGCCTGGTAAAGCTCAAGTACTTGTGGTAGCCTTCTCATCTTCCTGTGAATTGAATGTATGTTGAAGCTGTATGCGTCTTCGTAGCAGAATTTTGCGAGGCAGTGATATATGATTCACCGAAGGCGCTAGCGGCCAGACGCGGCTAAACTTCCAGATTCAACGCGTAAAGAAAGACTGAAGCGTGGCATCTGGTGATCTCAATCGGCCAGCTATTTACGCACATCGAAAATGGTGCTCGAATTGCATATCTGGGGCCCAGCATTCGGCCTTCCCTCAATCGACGCACAATGTCTTGCTACTGTCATTTACCTGCAACAAACTTTGGGCGAACATGACTGGGTCGTCGTGCCGTCAAGCGATCCGCGTGTCAGTCCACTGGGTGAACTTCCGGCCCTGCGCAATGGCAACGTTTGGGTGGCCGGGTTCTCGGGCATAGTCGATTATCTTCGCGAAGCCTCAAATGGCAAATGGGATCTCAACAGAGACCTCAGTCCTCAGCAACATGCAGACTGTACAGCGCTCACAGCCTTTATCAACTCACGTGGTCAACCGCTCCTCGACCTTTGCCTCTATGTCAGCAGCGACAATTATCTGAATTGCACAAGACAGAGCCTGGCGACTATTTTGTCCTGGCCAGATAGCTGGACAGTTCCGCACCAGCTCCGTGCGCAGGCAAAGAAGAGATCCGAACATCTCGGATTAAGCAGTCTGGACGTGGACACTGCACAAGAGGAGGAGAATAAACAAGAAAATGCAGGATTGACTGCGCAAATACCCAAATCGTTAAGAAAGCCTAAACAAACCGTGTCAAATCTGTTGGGCAAGAATCACCAGAGAAATCGGTTCCGTCTGGACGCAGTCACCGAGGACTTTTTAGAACCACTGAGCCTGATGCTGAAAGACAACAATTGGCTGCTTGGGGAAAATCAAACCAGCGCTGATGCCTTGGCCATTGCATATCTGTCGCTGATGCAAACACCGTCTTTGCCACATGGTTGGTTGAGAGATGGTCTTCGAAAGCACCAAAAACTTGATACGTGGACAACCGCCTTTGCGAAGTCGGCATTTGTACCGCCCACTGATGCATCCTCGCTTCTGGAACACAACCCCGGAGCGGGTGTTCCTGGCTCATCTTTACCATGGCAGGTGCCTGAACCCAAAAGTTTTCCACGGTTATGTGGCGCTATTTTAGAAGGATCGATTGGCTCTTTGCCAATTGTTGGCCCTTGCTTTTCTGTCTCAGAGATCAGCCCCACAGGTACAAAAGGACCCGATCGAGCTCGAGAAAAACAGCTGCTTCTAGCGCAACTGCAACAGCGACGAGATCTTTACCTTCCAATTCTTGCGTCAGCCTTATCAATGACAGGGCTGATAGCTTGGTTGATTCACGAAGGAAAGCTCCACCTCCCTCGATTTAGCCGACCAGCACCTGCTAGAGCACGATTTGGCGAAGCAGGGGCGTTCCTAGGCCTGTGAGAACACCAGACTTGTCAGGCACTCCAGGGCTTCCCATGCTGGGCATCATTAATAATACCCACCGTTCCGGATTGTCGCCGGAATACATCTGCGAGACGAATCATCAACTCGCGATCGTCTTTGCAAAGGGTAGTAGTGGTGTCGAAAAGTGAGGACCTTAAATGCGCCCACGCCCAGGCTTGCTTAGCGGCATCACCGGGTGCGTCATGGCTTGATGCACATGTCAAGCTGAGCAGTGCTGCGTCTTGGCTTCCTAGAACGCGGTTTTCGTGCGACCGGTTATAGGCGGAGAGGCATAGACTGGCCGTCGACGTGTGTATACCGAATCTCTCGAGTATTAGACCTGCCATTGGCGTCGAGGTCGCTGAAAATTCTGACCCGCGGTCCTGGCAAGGAATGCAAAGAGGTTGGGTTGGAAAAAGCACCGACGAATCAGCGTACTCGGGTACCTGACGATTACGGATGCAACCAATGATAAGCGTGGGGTTCATGCAGAGCCTCGTTCATTGGTGATGTTGTGATTGGCGGGTTGGCGGATGATTCCTCGCATGCTTAAGGTCCTCATTTTCTTCGTCCGAGTCTGGCACCTTCGCGTCGCTCTCCACCACCGCTGGCAATGACTGTGACTTCCTCCCCATTGCTCCGGCGCGGAGCGGGGTGGAAAACTACGTTTGTTCCTCGAGTCTCACACCAAATCCTCTGATGCGGTAACACTAATCTTCACGTCTACTGTACATACTCATCCATTCTTGTCTGTCATTGTCACAACCCTCACAACCCCGTCACATCTCTATCCGAAGCTCTGGGTCTGGTCAAGCCAAACATCAACGACTCCAGCTTCAGTTTTTATCCAGATCTCGCCTTGGTCAAATTGTGTAATTTTGCATTGGTAAGCTGACTGACTTCACCCTTGGGATGAAGCTGACCACAAATCCTCAAGCAGAGCTTCTCATCCTCGTCCTCGCCTCTCCCACCATCGCCATCCCACGTTGTCTTCCGCGCGGCCACCATGGCCAACCTCTTTTCGCGACAAGATGTCGCCAGCGATCCCACGAGCTGTGACTCCGGTAATGACTACGACGGCCGCCTGGGCCTCAGAATAGCCGCCCTCTTCATCATATGGGCTACATCGTCGTTCGGCGCAGTCTTCCCCATAATCGCCCACAGAAACAAACGACTGAAGCTTCCTGAATGGGTGTTCTTTATTTGCAAATACTTTGGTTCTGGCGTCATCATTGCGACGGCGTTTATCCATCTGCTTGCCCCGGCAAACGACGCTCTAAAAAACCCATGTCTCACAGGGCCCATAACAGAGTACGACTGGGTGGAAGGAATTGCTCTAATGACCATCTTTGTCCTCTTCTTTGTCGAATTAATGGTGATGAGGTACGGAAATTTCGGCGGCGGTCATGGACACAGTCACGGAGAGGAGCATACGCACGAGGTTGGACGGGCGCACGCACATGAGTACGAGCTGGGAAGATCAACACCCGAAACCGGTACTACCATGGACTTGTCACGAACCCCGTCGTCCTACAAAGACCACCCCACAATGACTGCTTCACCGGCACTGACTTTATCGCAACAACATCCAACTACACACGCTCCTGGCGAAGACCATATGAGCCATGTAAGAGAGCACACTGAAATTGAAGACGCCGCTCATCCCTTGAGTTTTGAGGATTACAAGGCGCAAATGACGGCCATCTTCATCTTAGAATTCGGCATCATTTTCCACAGCGTCTTCATTGGTCTTACACTTGCCGTGGCCGGAAGTGAATTCAACACTCTCTTCATCGTCATCATATTTCACCAAGCTTTTGAAGGTCTAGGTCTAGGGGCTCGACTTGCGGTTGCGCCATGGCCAGTAGCCCGACGTTGGACTCCATACATTCTTGGACTTGCATTTGGACTTAGTACGCCCATTGCAATTGCCGTCGGTCTTGGCGTACGAAAGAGCTATCCTCCCGATTCTCAAACGACATTAATTGTCAACGGCGTCTTTGATTCGATTTCCGCAGGAATCTTGATTTACACTGGGTTGGTGGAGTTGATGGCCCACGAGTTTATGTTCAGTAGTTCGATGCGGAAAGCCAGCATAAAGACCGTCATGGCGGCGTTCATCACGATGTGTTTAGGAGCGGCATTGATGGCGTTATTAGGGAAATGGGCCTGAAAATCCTTTCAGCAAGGGAAAGATATCAGGACTGTCAAAGCATTGCGACGGAGTTCTTCTAACTATGGACGGATTTGAGATGGAGACTTTGTTCGATCTCAACATTCAAGGCTGGCAGGGAATTGCATCACTCGGAATTTTCTCTTTTCATGATACCACGCGGCGCGAGAGCTAGAAATGGAAGGATGGTCATATTGACCTAAAAGAACCAAAGACTTGCTTATGTTCAAGCATTCGTTCTGGAGGAATTGGATTGCTGGCTGGAAAGATTCCTCATGTGCATAGAGATCACCACCCGGGCGAGGTGGAATTCGAGTCTCCTTTTCGTCGACACAACGAAAGGTTGACACAAGAACTGTAAATGAATATGGATGGAATGTGTCAAACGACCAGTTTGGAACGCCTTGAGCTTCCTTTCTCGTGCACATTGAATGAAACCCGTTTACTACCAGGTACATCATCATCCGTCCTCTCCTGCCCTGTTTTCGGGGTGGTCCATCACTTTCCAAGGACGAAATAGCCGGCCGTATGCTTAGGTAACGATCTCGATCTCGATCTCGACATCGACATGCCACCTGCATACCTACCTAGGTGCCTGGGTAGACACCCGTACGAGTACCTATCCATGGCCGTTCCCGCAACACGACACGGATATCCCGTCTCGGAATTTGAACTCCGTCCTGGCCTTTCGCGCCCCAACGCTCTTCCCCCCGAACTTTTTATTTCTCCAGATTTTCTACCCAGAACTCGAAAAGCCATCCCCGAATCTTGAAGTTTGGAAAGATCAAAAACCCGCGATCCGGCGGATGCAGCTAGACGGGACTTCCTGCGCGCCCTTGCCCCCAGACGAAAAGTAACAATTTTGTTTAGAATCCGACAACCAATACACATACAGACTCAAAGAGATTGAAGCACGCGTGTTTACTAAATTACAATCCATGATTCAGCAAGCTACGAGAACATACCACCTATGTGGCGTGGTGTATATAGTTAAGTGATAACCTCCTCTCCTCTCCTCACCTCGCTGTGTCTGTACATATCACCTCCATCGCAACTTTCTACCTTTTCCCCTTCATCTCCCAAAACCCCATACCCAAGGTACTATTATTCCCACATACATAAACCATCAACTCCCTCCCTTCGAGAAAAATCCCAACTCCCACTTTCTCTCGCCCACCATGCCGCTCTACGACATCGAACACACGACCCCCCTCTCAGACTCACAACAAGAATCCCTCGCCGTTGCATTCACCGGTCTCCACAGTCGGCGCTTCAACGTCCCTAAGGTATTCATCAACGTGCGCTTCACCGACGCTTCGGCGCAGGTCGTGTTCCGCGGCGGCCGACGCGTGCTGTACAACCGGTTGATCCTGCGGACGCGGGAGTCGGAAAAGCGCGGCAAGGAGGCGTACGACGCGCATTGTCGCGATCTGATAGCCGCGTGGGGGAAAGTCGTGCTTGGTGATGACGCACAGGGGCGAGGTGGGGGAAAGGAAGAAGAGGAAGAGAGGAAGAAGAAGGAGCTCAGGACGGTGTGGGTGCTCGGGGCGTTGACGACGGCGGTGGAGTGTGGGATTGCGAGGCCGAAGGTAAGTTCTACTTTACTTTTACTAGCCTTTTTTTCCCTCGTTCATCTTCTGTTTTGCTCCCGTGAAATTCTCTTGTAACGTTGGAGGTATTGTTCTGACGCGAGGACTGGAACAGGTCGGCGAAGAAGACGAATGGCTCAAGACCAACATGGACGAATTCCGGCGACTAGCGGCGGAAGGCGACGAGGATTTCATCGAGTTGGTACGAGAGCTCGAGTCGTCGTCGGCGTAGGCGGGTGCAATGATATCGAGGCACTGTTCAGGTTATTGTGCACCACCAGGGTGCTTGGGCGTGTCCCTTTCACTCGATAGTCACTTTGAACGGAAGAAAAGAAAATTCATACTCTCTCAGTGTTGAACAGTCCACTATGGCATGCATCATGTATCCATTCGCGTGCAACCTCCGGTTCTGCCTGCTCACCCTTGAGAATCTCTACGCCGGCATCATGCTTCATACACCTCCATCCCTCCTTCCCTCGATCTCCGGTACCACTCAATACAAGTGTCCCCTAAGCACCCTCTACTTCCTCAAATGCAACAACAAACCATCATCCATAAAGAGAACCCTGTCTTCGGAAGAACTGAAGAAAATAAATCAGCCTGGTCCTGCCAAGCTTGTAAGGTTCTCGTGTTTCTGGGATTTCCGTGTCCGTGTTATAATGATGCTCGCCGGTATGGTACCCCTTTACCCATATAATTGCTGTGAAATGTTGCCGGGGGATCCCTTCTTGCTTTTGGTTCTTGTCGTGGGCATCATGTCATCGTAGAGAAACTTGCGTCGCGTAACGTTCGTGTTCAACATTGCAATGGTCCAGGCTGTACACAAAGGTCATAATCATTGAACAACGATAACATTTAATAACTCCTCCCATACATGCCACTAGGGGCTGACATGAATCCACCAGAAGGTCCTCTCGCTGGAGGTTGTTGCTGTATTCGAGCCACGCCAGGACTGGTAACTGGAACTGGGGTTCGGTGGAACATGTTGACTAGGCGACGACCAACGCTGGGTTCAATCTCAGTGCCGTCACGAGCGATCTTCACCTCTCGGTTGGCATTCCAAGGGTTGCGCAAACCTCTGGTCCTGTAAAAGGGTAGTCGATCGGTGGACATCCACCTGATCTTGAATGGTTTCCCAAAAGTTTGTGGTGCACCAGGGCTGGTAGACTCCTCACCTTCCCCTGATAGGTTGCCTGGCTCTTCTTCTACCTCTTGTTCATCTTTGTTTTTGTTTTCGATATCTGCCTCCCAGAAAATCGTTCCTCGGGCCGAGTCGTCGATGATTCGTCCTTTGGGGGCTGTCGCCGTGGCCGGGGTTGGGATAGTAAGAGGGAGATCGGCTGGACCTGGCTCAGGGGCTTCTGGTCTGGGTTGGTATTCAACGTTGGAAACAGATTCGTCGTCGATCGCAGACTCCATTCGAGCGTATCCGAAGTATTCGCCAGACTTGTTGGCAGAAAAGACAAGGTACACATTCTCAGCGTTCTAAGGGGGAAATGTCAGCATCATCCAGACGACACGAACCTTATGATTTCTCATACCTGGTAAGCTCCATTCAGCGCTGCTTCGTTGTGGGCTTGAGTTGCCCAGATTCCACTAGCAACGCTGCGTTCCAAATCTTCCACGGTTAAACTTTTCACTACGAAAAACTTCTCTTTGACTTTCTCAAGTGGTTCTGGCTCGGCTGTAAATGGCTCCTCAGAAACGGCTGCTTCTTTGACCGAGGCTGTTGCAGTCTCGTCGTCTGAGACGGCCGTAGGAAGTTGTTGCGCCCCGGCTTGCAATGGTGTCGCTGCTGTGGTACTTGTGCTACCACGTCGCAATCTGCAAACTAGTCGCACCCCTTGAAATCTAGAATCATGAAAGCGAGTCATGGCCGCGGCGCAACTTGCTTCGGTTTTGTAGTTGACGAAGGCGCAGTTGCTCTTTGATATCAAGAAGACGCTTTCAATGTCGTTGGTTGCATCCTGTGCGAAATGATCTTTGAGGTCGATTATATGTGTTGAAGGAGGCAAGTTTCCAACCCAGAGAGCATGACCAGACTGCTTTGGCTTCCTGGGTGGTCCTCTGAGCACCGAAGTTTGCAAAGAAGAATTGGAGCTGCTTCTTCTTACCGCTACATGAATCAAAGCTCAGTCTGTGCCTAAACAGTACCAAGAAGAGTTTTCACGTACCTTGAGGGTGGATTTGGGGATAAATATTCTGTGCCTGGGCTTGCGCAAGGCTAGTGTCCAGCCGGAACTGAGGAAGAGGGTATGCGGATCCAACGTTGGTACCATATGGTGAACCGTAAGCTGTCGCCCCATGATGTTGTTGGAAGTGAGGCTGCTGTTGTTGCTGTGTCGCAAGAGATTGCTGTTGCTGTAATATATATGGCTGTGTTTGATAGTGCTGTGAGCCTCCTGGAGCAACTGGATTGCCCATAAACTGTGGGTAGTTCACACCCTGCTGTTGTCGCGAGGGCGTTCCTGGCACATACTGCGACTGGTATTGATGGGGAAATGAAGGGCCGGGGTTGGCGACAGTTTGTCCGGCAAACTGAGCGCCGTGAGGGTATTGGTACATCATGGATGGATTGGGGCCGGAATTTTGAAAATGCTGGGGAAACTGTTGCTGCTGGAACGATCGCATTTGGTAGTCGGGCAAGGTCGCTGTCAAACTGGACATATCCATTGCTGAGGTGGTCGCAAAGTTGCCCATGGCAAAATGCTGCCTTGGATACGATTCAAACTCCATGTTTGCTGGCTGAACTGAAGGTAAGGTCGAAGCTGGAAGAGAAACTTTGGCCGCTAGGTGCGTCAGTTGGCACGATACAAAGAGGAGCTCAGGGGAAGTACATACCTCTGGAAAGGTGCTCGTCGCTATCTTGAGAGGTAAGATTTTGACGAAGTGGAGGTTCATCAGCCATACCGAAATCCTCAAATATTATAGGAAGAGGATAATAATGCTGCACCCAAAAGATAGCCATCGGTCAGTCCATGTTGCTTGATTGTGAGACAACAGACCTAAGCGCCTGCAGGAACAGTACCTCAAATAGGTATACTCAGGCTCCAGAACAAAGTGAAGCTGATCTTCCTCAGAGCGAGCCGCAGGGTGAGGACGGATATTTCGTGATCCGAGTGATCTTGTTGGCTGTGAAAAAAGAATCTGATGGGATGGCCTTCTCGTGTTCAGGAAAGGAAATGAAACAGACAAGTCGGCGCCAAAATTGGAAGTCAACGTGGTCGGCAAGGATAGCGTGGTTGTTTCACAGGGCTAGAAGGGGAAGGGTTCTCAGTCTTGTGGCAGTGTCTAAGAGCAGCTCTGTAGAACCATTGGCCTCGTGGTGTGTCGATGAAAGAAGAGCGATGCTAAGAAGGACGGGACGCTTCCAACCATGTCTCATATCTGGCCTCAGCAGGCTAGATGCTAGGGACTGGCGGCGATAGCGACGCACATTATTGTACTAAGGGCTTTGGGGACATGGCTTGTAAAATTCGACAGTTGGGACTGGATCCACTGGGTCGACTGGATAGCTCGGTGGCCAAAAGAACCAGCAAAGGCGTGATTGGAAGGGGGCCCTGGTCGAGGGGGTAGATGATCAGGACTGACAGAGAAGCCAACAATATTTCAATGCGAAGAAGCCAGGGTAGATAGTCTGACAGAAATTCAAAGGTGCGAGAAGACAGGAGGAAGCATGGGAAGGAGGATTTTTCCGGGCGCAACCCGCAGGACGGAGACGGCGCATTTGATGGCAGTTGCGAGCAGCCCATTGTGGACTCTGCTGGGTGATGGTAGATAGGCTTCATTGGCCCGGATGTAGCATGCGATACCAACAAGGACTTGGTAACGAACAGGTGTGGATATGCCACTGGCAGTGGGAGCAGAGCCTGCCTGAGTTGGAACAAGGACCGGGCCCTCGTAAAAGAGACTCCTTGGGTCGATCAGGTCCTAGAAGAGGAAGAAGTGGGTGAGAGAAGCTCTGTGGAAAAAACTAGTATCGGAGCTCGTATCCCAGGGCTTGCCAGGCTTGCCCAGGAGAAGCCACGAGTTATGGAGACTCAAAAAGTATTCAACGGTAAGAAGCGGCGAAGCGGACACGAACTTCTTCATTCACAAATGCGATAAACACTGGAAGGAGTAAAGATTGTCACTAGCCGGGAGGGTGGGTCGACAAGGAAAAACCTCCCAGTTGCTCAGTTGCCCCAGTTGCCCAGTTGCCGTGGCTGTGTAGGCTGCCAATACC
>JANSVK010000190.1:0-63293 GCA_030068005.1 Cladophialophora exuberans | reverse complement strand
CGCGTCCTGCGTCACTATGACTTCGAGCGCGATTTGCGCCGCCTGGTACAGGAGGTGCCAGGCCACTGGGTGCTTTGATTCCTCCAGGAACTGGCGGCGCTCCCGTTATAGGTCCTCCACCTCCACCCAGTCAGCCTCCCACGGCGAACGGAGGTTCATCTTTAGCTCAAAGAGCAGCAGTAGCAGCTTTTGGGAGACAATCATCTTACCAGCCACCCGAGGCCCCTCCGTCTCCTTCGTCTCCTATTTCTCCACCAGGCTCTCGCCGAGTATCTTCGATTCCCTCGCGCTCGACATTGGACGCGAGCTCATACACGCTGACCAACGGTAGTTCATTTGGTCTTTCGAGCGGAGCAAGTGGTTCGACTCCAATTAATGACAACAGATGGAAATTCCAGGACGAAAGTCAACTCCCTCCTCCACGACAATTCACGGGGTTGCCAAAAAGATATCGTGCAGGAAGAGGAAGTAGTGTTCCTCTTGATCTTGCGAGTCTAGAGTGAAAGCTGTCCATGGGATAAGACGACTGTTTCCCATTAGCTACTCTATCGGTGCTTGTCGCATCAGCGCTCCCATGGGATGGAGTACAGGTAGACCAACAACAGCTCGCCGTCTTATGGAAAATTTTCGGCTTTCTAAAGCGATTGGCCTTCATGCAACCTGCTTTCAGTGCAAAGGAGCATCAGAATCCAAGCTTCCATGTTACGCTGGAGCAATATATGGTCCCTGAAACAATACCAGATATCCACAGGACCCCGAAGACGGTCTCGAGCAAAACAGCGAGGTTGACCAATATCTTGGGTACTCGGGTTCAATGGATTGGTGTAGTGACATACTGGGGGTACCCAGGTGCCCAAAAATGTCACGCGGAACCAGTGAAGGATAGGGTGTAGGACGAGTTGCCAGCGTCAAATGCAGAGGTGAGGGCAAGAACAGGAAGCTGATAGCGACATAAGAATATAGCCGGGGCTACTCGATATCAAATCTACTCTCAAGGTGGATACGATTGATCTTACTACCAACTTTACCGTTACCTTACCTTTGATCAGAACGACGGTCAACTTCACTTCATTCTTTTCCCTATAATCCGTTTTTCTCTCTCTCTCAGCTCGACCCTTAAGTTCTTCCGACCCGACCCATCCTAGACTACAAATATCTGTCGGACTGCCGCCTCTTTCCTGACTTTTCTTTCACTTTCTTTACCACTGCTTCGATCACTCGACTTCTTCTCTTAACTTCGGCTTCTTCTCGATCTTCAAAGGGTACTTCTCTTCCTCTTCGGAATACAGTTTAACACTCCGTGTACTGACTGAAGACTCTTCTGAGAAGACCTCTTCCTCTTTTCAACGACCGTCTTTCTAATAAGATCGATATGCCTATCAACTGGAAGGAAGAAGGCGATAGCCGCGTGAGTCTCAACAGCCCCTTCTATTTCTTCTTGTCTAAGCCCTGTAATCTTGGGCTTCGAGCACTCCCTCAAAGTCCCTGGCCAAAACGTGATCAAACTCCTGGCGTTGAATTACGGAAGGCCTCCCAGGCTAACCAGAATATTTTCTGCTTCTGAAACAGCTTTTACCAGCTTTGATTCAAGACCTCGCTGAGAAGGGAGTTGTCATTAACGTTGCCAATGTAGCTGCTAAAATGGGTCCTGGTGAGTTCAAATCTATATCCCACCCCCAACGACGAGCGACAGCTTGAGTCGGTCTCAACATTGACATATTGACTAATGTCTCTGTATCGGCCGTGTACAGACTGCACTGCAAAGGCTCTGACTCACCGCATTACCGCTCTGAAGAAAACTGGCGCTGTCTCTCACGCGGGGTCTGCCGCAGCTCAGGCTAATGGATCTACAACTCCCAAGAAGCGCGCAGCCGCAGAAGCCAAGACCAAGGCCGAGGGCGATGACGATGAAGAGGGCGCCACTCCCAAGAAAGCCAAAGCTGCAGCTGCTAAAGGACGTGGCGGTCGTGCCGCCGCTGCAACCAAAGGAAAGAAGGCGACTGTTCCCGCTGCGGATAAGGTCAAGGAAGAAGAAGATGAGGATGCTGGAGAAGACGGCTTTGCTGCTGATAACAGCGGAGGCGACGCAGGAGCTGAAGAGTAATCTTGAATTGCTCTCGTCTTCGCGCTCTCTCGAACGCAGTCGTCTTCACAACAATGCCCCCGATAACAACACACTACCGAGCTAGAAAAGGAGCAGGAAATATCCCAGACACTCAAGCTTTCGAAGTTCTCAAGGGACAGAATACAGCCAGTATTCAAACACGACCTCACAAAATATCACCGACAAAACCAGCAGTTCAACACACGGCAAGCGAAGGCAGAAAGGCTAAAAATCAGGGGCGGAACCAGTCGGGCCCGGTCAAGAAGACAATACTGAGCTGCGGCCGTGGGCGGGACAGGTAGAAAAGCGCCGAGTTTTGGAGAACGGATCGCGCTGGTAGGACTACTCGAGAAGGATCTCTCGTTCCCCCTCTAGGAGAGATCTACGCTGGGATGAAGATTCAAGAGAAGCTAGGGTCCGGCACAATAATCATTGGGCTTAGGTACTCTTGCGTGCTGAGGTTGCAGTGACTTAACATTCAAAGTCACTGCTTCAACCTGCATAGCTGGCTGGAACAGTACGTGCGTAGTTGCAATTGAATCGTCGTTGGACAACAAGAAATAAGGAAGCAAGGGTCACTTAACTCAAAGGTCAGACTGATTAAATCGTCGGTTCTTTCCAACCCTTTCGCCCCAAGAATGCGTGGTGGAGACGACTCGCCGACGGTCGCTCGGCCCACGGCGAGGCTGCGCCGCTGCTCTGGCATGGCCCGGGAGTTGAACGCTGATCGGATAAGCGGTACACTCGCACGACTGGAAGATCTGTGGACCTGTGACTGTTGGCGCTGGTCAGTGGGATGAGTGAGCGACGTGAAGAATCAATCAAGCGGCGTGGAAGGCCAACGGACCCAAGAAACCTTTCGCGGCGGAATCGGGGATATCAAGTAAAATTAGCATAGTATCATTTATCCGTAAGAATAGTATGTATGTATGTCATCCTTTCAGTATTTCCTCCCTGACAGAGATCTGCTCTATTTCTACATGGCATAGCAAAGAGAAGAAAGTACAGTCCGCCCATAGCCGCAAAACTTAAAAGGTGTACCTCTCCACACACGCATTTGTGTCTAGTCCATCGCTGGAAGGAGATGTAAAACCGACAGACAAACAGACAAAAGTAACAGGACAGTGTGTTCAATCATTTGAAGGGTTCAGTTCGTCCTCCGCGGTTCCCGTGTAGATACCCAGGCTAGAGACCTATGTGCAGCGGTCCAACATCTTCGAGTCACAATGAGATGAAACAGGAGAAAGGGGAAGAGCGCGATGAATCCCTTCTTTGTTGATACTTTGCTGGGAAGCACGAGCACAGCCTCTTCTGCTGGTTGGTCTTCCACAGGAGGAAATTCCGGGCGAGAGGTGAGTCCGCTCCTTCATTTCGATCACTACTCGAACATGAAAATTCCTTCTGGCTCAGCTTGTTGTTCATCGGTCATGTTGGTGAGGGCCTTGTTCTTCGCAGCAAGGTTGGCATCTGGTGTGATGGATGCATTGTCCATTTCATGCGCCCCAAAGATACTCAACCAGAAGCGTTCCATGTAGTGACCCTCTTCTGGATTGACGTCCTCTTTAAAGTGGAAGTAATTATATGCACGCTCATATGCTTCGCGCGGCCGGCGCTGGATAGTCTCCCGAGTGATCGCAAACAAAGCTCCCTGCGTCCACTTGATTTCTGCGGGAGGTTCGGTCCATTTGGGATCTGAGCTTTCAGTGATGCCGTTGAAGAGGTAGTTCCAAAATTGGGCGGGGTTGTATTGGCTTCTGTGGAGGCCCTTGCCCCGTCTTGCTACCCAGCCAGGCAGGTATTTAACCCCGTCCCAGTCTGAGAAGGAGTTGATCTTACCTAGTGGCAGGATACCGCCTTGAGGTTGATTCTGCGCTTGGATGCCCTGGTTCGACTTCAAATTCGAGAGGTTTGGGAGACGTTCAGCCATGCTGACGATCTCAGCCAATGTAAGAGCTGTATGTGCTGGTGTGCCGTCGTTGACGTCGTGGATGTTTCCCTGGAGAAACAAGGTCACGTCGGCCAGGTTGTCATAGTTCTGAACGATATGATGGAGATAGGTGTGCGATTCTCGACCCCAGTTGGGCAATGATTTGGCCTCTCGGAAAAGCGATGAGTTTGGAGGAGGTGTTCCTTTGCTATAGACTGAGGCAAGTTCTGAGTAAGAGGATAGCCAATCCAGCGACTCGTTGTAGTGCGCGATGACAAGATCTAGCAGACGTGGGTCTGGTGTCGGCGGCAGAGACGGCGAAGAGGCGTGAGAATGCGAAGGTGTAAGCTCTGGAGTGAGCAGGTTTTGCGGTGATGAATCCATGTATATGGGTTCTGAAGAGATAAGGTCGGAGAAAGACGAGAATTGATGAATCTGAAGGATTATGTCTTCCACAGTAACAGCCTCGGATATGCAGTCAAAGTCAGTTTGCTGGGATGATTGTGCCAGTTTGCATGCAATTAAACAAGTTGTCCTGCGACAAGCGCCAGGTGACAAGCAATGTCAATAGTGACTAGCACAGGTGCCGCAAGGGACACTGCACGAGAAGTACCAATCGTGTTTGTCTTTGCTTCAATTCGCGGGCTGCAACAACGGAGGAGCTTGGAGTGAAGAAGTCTGTCAGGCGAACCGTTCCCAGGGGCAAGTGAAACCAGTAATAAAAGTCATGCAAAGGTACCTCGTGGGGTCAGACTGACGACTGTACAGGCACCCACAGTGTATACACGGCATAACAGGAGTGTGAGATATATAAGATGACGTAGTGTACAGCCTCAAGAAGAATCCATGAAGTAGGATCCTGCGATCCAGGGACATGGCAAGCAGCTTTTGACCCGCACCCAAGATCAGCGTACTCGCAACCGTCAGGTTCTCACTGCCACATGTCAATCCCGACTGGAAATCTGATGGCCGCAAGCAAGTAGGTGTCTAAATGTTGACTAAATCGTTAGCGATTCCCCCGCCTTGATTACCCGATCGGATAGGCTAATAAATTCCCGATGGTTGTCGCAAATGCATTAAGGTGTTCGTGTTGGGCATCAGGAACGAAGGCGGGCATGCGCCGCATAGGCCTCGCCGTTATCCACTGCGAAACTCGCCGCATCGCAAAGAACAATTTGCCGCAGCCAACGCAGCGAGTGTCGCTGCTGGATCGAAATGTTGAAAGGCTTAGCTTACAATCTCTCAACCAACCGCGGGTGAAACCGAACAACAGTTTCAAGCCTGGGAGGACATTGGGCTTAGGCGAAAGCTGGATTAAGGCTTGGAAAAGTGTGTTTCTCGAGATGCCGTGTTTGAAATAGCTAGGTACCCAGTTAGCATAGGAATTTGTGGACAAGCCGCCCCGTAACAGAGCGTCACTCGAATTCCTGATACGTATGGCAACATTAAGGTTTGCGGGTTGTGGCGTGCGAGGCGTCGCTCGACGTGACTGAAACGGGATCCTGGGGCGCCTGAGCATGAAAAGCTGACTGGCACGGTGGTTTGATAAGCTTCATCTGAGGTAATACTCGCTCGAGCGGTGATGCCGCGCCACGTTCTTTACGGTGTGTTACTCCACATTCTCTGGGGTTGTCGTAAGTGTCATCCGAGATATATATCTCAAAATCTGCAGAGATGGAGATCCTTCAATATCTCGGATTTATGTTCGAGGGAGAATGCCAGGGACTTTTGCTAAATTTTTAGTGTCTCAAGCCACTATGACGAAAGATCGTCCTGCTGCTCGCCTTATTATCGCGGGACTTGGCAGCTGAAGGGAAAAGCAAGCCACATCAAGACACCTATTCGATGCGGCACGATCACGTCGACTGACTGGGTGGACCTCGTGCAAGCGGAAGAGAGGTCCCTTAGCATCGATCGTCTAAGACCAGGATCATGCGTTTTCACGTCGAAATACCATCTCAACTGATCAAATGATTCGGTAACTTGCAGTCGTGGATGGCAGCGTCATTGGGGGCATGTCGTCAGGAAGGCACGGGGCGTCAATGCGTAGTTTTCACTTTTCAGTGGAAGGAGGCTCTTGTTGATACTCAGACAGAAATAGAAGAAAGAGAGAATGAATTTGGTTCTTGTGCTTTGCGGTCGTTGAAGTTCAGGTTGAAAAGAAGAAAATTCTACTCCTTAAAGCAGCCGCATCCTGCTACCCGAAGAGAACATCTCCACCCACCGCCTGCGCATGGCCTACAAATTTTCTTGCAGCACACACGCTCTTCTTCCTCTCTTTCCTTTCCGATCCCTCATATCAGTAGAGGTGTTAAACATACCATGTATAACATCTACCGAAGTTCCACTACGGTGGCTTGCTGAGGGTTATTCTTATGTTCCAATGGATCTCCTTCCGTTCCCGACTTCGCAGACGAAAGTGCACCGTCCTTTTTCCCTCACACATTATGGTTGCAAGCCCGATCGTTGGCATGCAGCTGTGGAGGAGATGCTACATATAATGACAAGAGACTTGACTTGATTAAGAGACGGTAAATGAAGAGGTCGCCTTGAAACAAGAGTTGTTTTCTTGAACGATGGGCGTTAATGCTTGAGGTCTACCACCGTTGTACAGTTCCCTAGAGTAAAATGTTACCACCATTTTAGAGTCCGTTTCAGACCCAATCTTTCACGGCGCCTCGCTATGCCTGGTCATTAGGAGAAGCTTTAATTCATCGGCCGTTGCAATCAATATCGTCGTAGTATCCTGTGGCGGCTGTTTTTGACTCAATTTCATGCAGTCGTTCATGTTGCTGAGAGTCTTCCGGCTCGTCCCAGCTGAATTCTTTCACCGGTGGCCTTCTCATCACTGCGCAATGTTCCCCAACTTATGGACCCGTCGCTCTTCACCAAGTTCAGTTCCAGTTTTGTGCCCATGATCTTGTACTGGCTCTTCTCTGGGTCGATCTGTGCAAAGAGTGGCACCAATCTTGTAAACCTCTTGCCGTCTTGTGTTGGTAAATCCAAATCGAGAGAGAGCCCGTCACTGCTGAATTCCACCTTCGCCTTGGATTTGTCGATCTTCTTGAGGTAGAAGCTGACAATAACGCTCGAGACAGTCTGATAGAAATCGTTCCGCACGTTCTCTATCTGGTCTTCGGCTTGTGTAGCTGTTCCTCCGTCCACAGTACCGTCTACCTTCTTCTTGGGCTTTCCCACATAGCAATGCCTCTTTTTCGTCTTGCAGCCCTCAATCTTCATGAATTCGTCAAACTCAAGAACCCTCCTCTTGCAGCACGTCCATCCTTTACTTCCTTCATGGAAAAGAGGTACACCAGGGTGATATGTACACTCTTCCTCCTCTCGTGGAATGCTATCGTCTCTTGATTTGCCGCATGCCCTTCTTTTGCATGACACACTGGATGGTATCTCGGCGTCTGGATCATCGGATTCATCTTCAGGAGGCTCCGGCTTGGGCGTCACAGAAGGGGTGGGTTGTTGAGCAGCGGCAAGACTAGAGGCTATCGGTCGAGTAACCGGGACGGGCGCTGGTAAAGGAGCGGCGGCGACGATGTTTGAGGCTTCGAGGGCATTGGGCTTGGGCGCCGGTGCTGGGGTATCGTCGACTGTCGAGTGTTTGCCGGTGGTGCACGGTGGGATGGCCAGGAATTCGTCAAACGTCAGTACTCGGGGTTTGCAACACATCCAGCCTGTAAGCAAGATACAAATGTCAGCACAGGTATCGGCTTAGCGAGCAGAGAGAATGTTTTCAGTGCGCAAGGTCATGTATTAAATAGAAAAGAACCAAAGACCGCAGACAAACCTTTCTGTCCTTCGTGAAACTCTGGAGGGCCAGGATGATAGACGCATTCCTCGTCAGGATCGGTAAACTTCTTTCCACATCCTTTGTGGACGCATTTCTGCGCCATTTTGCGGGAGGACGACTCTACTGTGCCCGAAGAGTCTTTTGAGGTGGTGAGGTTGGAGGTCGATTTTGCCGATGGTGTCACTAAAGGTGGGTAGTGTATGTATTCTAAGCGATCACAATTGTTTCCATGCCTCGACTAGAGTTGTTTATGAGCCTTGGCACTTTGCGACTTTTGGTTCTTCTAGAAGCATCTGACGCAATTGGGGGAGAATGATAGAGCCTGATGGTGGGAGATTTCAGCCTTGTCGTTCGAGCCGTTGTGATTCGCGTGTTATTGGCTTGCATATTTCGTCGCCGCCACACACTCACTTTACGACGATCGCAACAGAGCCCAGCATGAAGCTGCGTCACTAAGTGCCTGAAGCGGCACTTTTGCAAGTACGAGTACGAGTCGTCTTGAATAGAGTCTAAGTATTTAGCGTCCGCTGTAAAGAACTACGAATACCTAGGTGTCTGTCAGATTTCACTACATGGGTTCGTTCATAGCTCGACATATCGACAGCCTGTCTAGCATTTTTTCGAGACGAACTTGCTCATTTTCCTCCAGAATGAGTAGTAGGATTC
Organism: Cladophialophora exuberans; assembly: GCA_030068005.1. Lineage (NCBI taxonomy): Eukaryota > Fungi > Ascomycota > Eurotiomycetes > Chaetothyriales > Herpotrichiellaceae > Cladophialophora > Cladophialophora exuberans. Next base: position 54,791 of record JANSVK010000190.1, on the reverse strand, counting down.
TGTCCCCCCCTCTTTTTTTTTGCCGTATCTGCCTGCAGCCGAATACTGTCATAGGACATCTTTCGCTGACGCCCAGAGCAGATCCACTCTCAACCCAGCGGACAGTGCGTACTCTTGCTAATGCTTATGGCTTATCCACTATGCCACCTTCAATGAGGTTTTGAGGTATGTCCAGGGTACATATGCCATCAATCATTCTCACTATTCCTGGAAAACCGGAAGATTGCGACGTGGACGTGAAGGCTGGCTCCGATGGCCTCGATTCCGTGGTACATAAATATGCTTCCGAGGTCCGGCGCCCGTCGTGAAAGCTGTCGGAACCAGGTCAAGGATCAACATAGCTCTCATTAGGCCCACAAGTCCAGTCTCGAATTCTGTGTCCGTGTTCCCATTCTCGTATATACTCACAGGAGGTGCTGAGAATCATGTCCCTCGAGACCCAAACTCGCGCAGCGATTGCGTATCATTCAGGCAATATTTTCACCGCCGGCAATGTCTCCAGCCGAGCTGAGGCCTTTATTGTTTCTGATGCTGGGATTTTCACCGCTGTAGGGAACAATGAGGAGATTCTCGAAATCGCCGGCGTTCAGAATCTGCCCATGGTTGACTTAAAAGGACAATTTGTCATGCCAGGAATCCACGACGCGCACGTCCACATTCTTGTGGGGAGCCTGTCGGGTTCGTCTTATATACAACCCGGCATGGATGCCACCATGTCGAATCTTGTTGAGAGGCTCAAGTCACCAGCGTGTGCTTGCGAGCACGCGCACCAGTTTGGCGACTGGATGGTCGGGTCTGTGGCTCACATTGCCGACTTCGACCGGGAGGCTTTGGACAAGGAATACCCCGACACCCCAGTGCTTTTACGCGGTGGCGCAGGGCATGCCCTCTTTATGAATACGGAAGCCTTGAAAAGGTCGGGATACAGCTTCACGCAGCCCGATGGGCCACACGAGATCCATTTTCGTCGACCGGACGGATCCCTCACCGGCGAAGTGACCGAATTGGCCATGACCAAAGCAATACTAGCGATGCCGCAGCCCTCATTGGCCCAAGTGTGAGTCTGTCCCAAAGAACGGCCGAATACCAACATTCAGAGTCTTCCTCGGAAACCAATTCCAAACTAACATCCCAATTTCAGAAAGGAATCGATGTTGGGCGGCCTCCAGCGACTCCACGCACTTGGAGTGACGAGCTTCCAGGAGGCCGCGACGAATACACTGATTCTGAAGGCACTCGGCGAGCTCGATGCTGCCGGTAAGCTGAAGATGGACGTGTATGCACACATTGTGTACAAGCCAGAGCAGCTTGCCGAGGAAAGTGCCAAAACGCTGCACCAGACTCTCGACAACGCAGCCAGTTTCCAGTCAAAACACCTGCAGACCAATTTTGTGAAATTCATGTTGGACGGCGCGCCGCTTCCTCCCTACTACACCCACGCCGGCCTCACAGAGTCCGGGGAAATCGACGAGAGCAAGATCCAGATCGACGACTTGGCCGAAGCTGTCGCACGATTCGACGCCCGCGGAATGACGTGCAAAATCCATGCCGCTGGATTCGGGAGCACTCGGCGAGCGTTGGACGTGTACGAAGCTGTGCGGAAGAGCAATAAAGATGGACCTAGGCACGAGATTGCCCACTGCAACGCGGTGCATGACGGTAAGTTTGTCTCTTTCGGCCATATTGTCCTTTCCCGAGAAAGATCTATCCCAAAGTTGATCGATCGCCGTTCTCCACTAAATCCCATGCAGATGATTATCCACGCCTCAAGCAACTCAACATCACGGCCGAGATGTCGCCTTCAATGTTTTTTGTGCACCCCTTGACGTCCATGAGCCAGGGAGCGATGGACTGGAACTTTGTCAAGATGATCAAGCATGCCGCGCACGTTACCATCGGCAGCGATTGGTCCTTGCAAGACCCAGCGATTTTACCGGCCTGTGCGCTGGTTCTCGACAATGTGGCCGAGGCGTTCATCGACGACTTCGGTACCGACAAGAGAGTAAAAGCGGCTGAAACGATCTGTCGTTGGCTTACTGTGGCAGGAGCAGTGGCAACACAGAGGGAGACCATGGTTGGGACCATCGCGCCAGGGAAGAAGGCCAATTTCATCATGGTCGACCGCGATTTGGCGAAAGGTGAATTTGAGGGTGCCCAGGTGCTGAACACATGGTTTGAGGGGGAGAAGGTCTTTGAAACTGCTTGATTCTGGCCCCTTGTGCTCAAGAAAGCGATGCACACCAGAGTTTGCCATTGGACGTCCAATGTATGCTCGTGGTTATAGATGCCGGAAGTTCCAAAGTAGGAAAAAAACCTCTAGTGTCACAAATCCGACGAACTCAGCTTTGGTGTACTAGTATCTCCCATCTTGACTCGTCATGGCGCACGGTCAAGTTGAACAGATTCAGAGTCGATCAAAATGTGGCACGCAGCTGCGAAGTGCTACTTCTCACAGTAATTTCGCGTTTGCTTGCCTGGCACTGGCAATTGTCCCTTCCACGTTGACTCCAACGAGCGTTGGTCTCAACGTCTAGAAATACTTGTCAAGTCGGGCACCTACCATGCTGGGTATCTAGGTAGCTATCGCAATACCGGGCTTGAAACGAGCACTTGGCGCATGCCTCGTGTCCAGCTTTTTTCACCTCACACCTTGTTAGGCCGGTGAAGGTCGCGTGTATGCCATGTGGCAACGTTATGTGATATACATAGAGGTATGGCATAGGGAACGTAGGCTTAGATCGAGGCGAGGCTGATGAAGGAACCGTGCCTGGCGAACCTAGATCGCGAAAAATACTATGGAGGGGACGTCTCAGTGGCAAGTGGCCAATCTGACCAAGCTCAGAGGCGAGGGGCATGTGTCGATTACGGTACCTCACGTGGGCATCTTAGGCTTAGTGTCCCGGCACTTAGGGGCGCCCCTCGCTCTTGATTAGCTACCCGCGGACGAACAGGGAGCGGGGCAGTCCTTAACTATTATCACCACCAGATCAGTTATCAACCAAAACCCCAGCGACCGCACCCCCTCTACCCACTTACACATCGGCCGTGCACTGCTCATGCATAAACCCGCATTTACTGAGGCAAAAAGAGTTAACACTATCCATGACAAACCGAGCGTCCCGCTCTGAGTTGCCCAACGACTTTGCAAACGAATATTGAGGCGAGGCAAACTGAATTGTTTCGCTTTGACGTCTCGGTGGACGTCTCTCTCAAGTACTGCGAGAAAGCTGAGCCCGATCAGTCCAGGAAACTCCCACTTCTAATGAACACGGCTAGCGATGTCTGACTCTCCCATCACGACGGCGCCTGTCGGCCCTCAAGAGAAGCCCATCTTGGAGAAACTCCTTCTCACCAGAGACAAGCTGCTACTTTTGAAACAGGATAAAAGTACCTACGTCAAATCCTCTGATGTCCTTCCTCTCTACGAAGCTGTTATTGAACAAGTCTCTATTCTCAACCAAGTCCGAGGCCCCGAGAACCTGATCCAGAACCGCGTCGATACCGTCCTTGATGACTCTCTCCAGCTCATCTCGCTCTTTTTCATGGCCGTAGGACGCAACAATGAGGCGCCTGCGCTGTACGCCACCACCGGAACCATCACTCGTCTGTGTCACCATCTGAAAGAGGCTGCATTTTACAGCCAGAGGGATTTAACCAGCTTGGAACACACACTTGAGAAGATGCAGGCCACGCTTGAACATGGCAAGGAAAAGTACTCTAGTCATCTACTGACCCGCATACACTACCGGTTGGAAGTCTGTCAAGGGATGCTCCAGGAATTACACGATTTTTTGGCCACACTCTCTCCAGAAATGGCCCCTGTATGGGAAAAATTGGTCTCAATTCTCCGCGCCATCGCAGCTTTGAACACCAGAAGCAAGGTACATATGCTATGCTTGTCGCGTCGCACAATTTGTTGACGGATTCGCAGTACAATCAGAAAGACCTTCACGAACTTCGCGACCAACTTCTACAAATAAAGTCGACAATGAAAGATGGCGAACTTCCAGACGAACGCGGCGAAGTCAAGGGCGGGCAGCAGCTAGTGGTACCGCTTCTCGAGAGATGCCTGAAGTTCACTGAAATCGTTGAACAAAAGTGAGTCTTGTGCCCTGATCCAAGTTTTATGTCACTAAGTATCGGTATCAGGCAAGGAAAGATCGATGAGCGTTTCAAGGACGTCTACGACAAACTCCTTGAAATTCGCAATCAGCTAGACAGACTCACTATGACGCAAGCTTGGTCATTGCGGGAGACGGATTTGTTCATGTGGCAGAGGAAATTGGATCGCATTGATGACTCGAGACGAGATGGCAACTTTTTTGACGCCGAAGGACATCCTGCAGATCTCCACGCACAGAGGGTTCGTAGACCCCGGGCGCCTCGCTACATGGCCTCAGACTGACATATTGCAATAGACTCTTCTCTACCTCATTCGGCGAGGCTATGCTTACATTTACCAGTTACTGATCGCATCGGAGCCGGTCTCTGAGGCATTACTCCCAGTATACAATCAGCTTCTAACCCTCCGCAAATGCTTGGTCGAAGTCAAGAAGGCAGGAGGGGTGTCAAACCCCCGAGAACTATATCCCTATAGCATGAAACTGAACTCCATCGACAACATGCGAGTGGACGGGAAATTTCAAATCGGAAAGGATATTCCAGAAGGACAAGGCAGTGTTAACGATCTTCTAGCGGAATGCTACGACCTCGCCTATGAGTTGAGGACTGCAGCCGAAGAGGAGAACGACGACGACTGAGCAATTTCGAGATGTTTCCGGGAGGCAACCTAGATGGGGCTGCTGGTTTCTGTACATTTTGCCCTCCGAGTTTCACTGAACACCCAGGCAGTGTTGTATTTGCTGATGAATGAACGCTTACAATTCGCGACAACCCTTGGATTACCCGGACTGTAAACATTTCAGACCCTCGTCAAAGGCTCAGAATGTAAGTGGTAGTAGTAGCCCGTGTTGAAGAACCGCAAAAGTTGCACGCTGAGGAATAAAACGCAAACAATTGGCTGTCTACCCGGCACCACTTCGGCCCACTACCAGTAGCCCAGGTGATTCTCCGAGGTCGGGCACAGTGTTTTCCCTGCATCTTTTGTACAGACACCCAGAATACCTTGTGTGCCTTGCTACACGTATCCCTGTACTGAAATGTGCTTGCAATAATGTCAGCACTGGTGCAGCGAGCTTCTTCAGCTCGTATTGGCTGCTCAAGCAACTTACGAACCAGCTCAAGGGCATGTGCAGGATTAAATGCGCGCCGTGGATATGCAGTTCACCACTCTCAACCTCCCACCCGACGAAAAGCTGCGGTTCCTCCCTATCAGAAGATTCTCACGAATTTCGAAACTGTCCGAGATATCTTGGGCACGCGCAAGCTTACCCTCGCCGAAAAGATCCTTTACTCTCACCTCGATGACCCAGCTGAGTCTCTACTGACTGGCACTGACAATGGGCAAAACATTCGCGGCAATGCCAATCTCAAGCTTAAACCTGATCGTGTTGCGATGCAAGATGCTTCTGCTCAGATGGCCCTCCTTCAATTCATGACTTGCAATCTCCCTAGTACGGCGGTACCAGCAAGTATTCACTGTGACCATATGATTGTTGGCGAGAAGGGTGCAGATATAGATCTTCCAAACTCGATCAAGGGCAATAAAGAAGTTTTTGATTTTCTCGAGTCTGCGGCAAAGAGATATGGAATCGAATTCTGGCCTCCGGGGGCAGGTATCATACATCAGACCGTCTTGGAGAATTATGCTGCGCCTGGTCTCATGATGTTGGGCACGGATAGCCACACACCAAATGCTGGCGGCCTTGGAGCCATTGCTATTGGGGTTGGCGGAGCTGATGCTGTCGACGCGCTAGTCGATGCTCCCTGGGAGCTCAAAGCTCCGAAAGTTATGGGGGTTCGCCTCGAAGGCAAGCTCAACGGTTGGACTTCCCCGAAGGACGTGATCCTCCACCTTGCTGGACGGCTCACTGTCCGTGGTGGGACAGGGTCCATCATTGAGTATAATGGTCCTGGTGTCGATACCCTCAATTGTACAGGCATGGCAACCATTTGCAACATGGGGGCCGAGGTCGGAGCCACCACATCCATCTTCCCATTCTCGGAAAATCATATTCCCTACTTGCAAGCCACTGGACGGGCGGCCATAATTGATGCTGTCAAGGGAATTGCTTACGGGTCGGAAAAATACAATTTCTTGCGCGCCGACCACGGTGCCGGGTATGATCAAGAAATCATCATTGATCTGTCCACGCTCGAACCACATATCAATGGACCATTTACACCGGATTTGTCCACGCCACTGTCCAAATTCAAAGACGCTGTCAAGACAAATAAGTGGCCCGATACGTTTTCAGCAGGTTTGATCGGCAGTTGCACAAACAGCTCGTACGAGGATATGACGCGTGCAGAAGACCTGGTGAAGCAAGCCCAAGCAGCAGGGTTGAAGCCTAAGTCTGACTTCTTCATCACGCCCGGGAGTGAACAGATCCGTGCTACGTTAGAGGACAGCAAGACACTTGATACCTTTACTAGTGCTGGAGGCACAGTGCTGGCCAACGCGTGTGGACCGTGTATTGGACAATGGAAAAGAGATGGTGTCAAGAAAGGTGAAGACAACGCGATCATCTGCTCATACAATCGCAACTTCCCCGGTCGGAATGATGGCAATGCACGAACCATGAGCTTCCTTGCTTCGCCTGAAATTGTGACCGCAATATCGTATTCAGGCTCGACTTCATTTAATCCTGTCAGTGATTCCATTCCATTGCCATCTGGCGAACAATTCAGATTTGAGCCTCCTAAGGGCGCTTCGCTGCCTGGCTCGGGCTTCGCCATTGGGAATCCTGCATTCTTGCCTGTTGCTGCGGAACCAGACGCAAGTGTACAAGTTGTTGTCGACCCTGACTCGGACCGACTTGCTTTATTGGAACCGTTTGAGCCGTTCCCAGAAGGAGAGTTGAAAGGGTTGAAGGTTTTGTACAAGGTCAAGGGGCAGTGTACCACAGACACCATATCAGCCGCAGGACCGTGGCTCAAGTATAAAGGACATCTTCCAAACATTGCCGAAAACACGTTGATTGGCGCGGTAAACGCGGCGACGGGCGAAACCAACGTTGCATACGACGAGGATGGCTCCACTTGCTCGATTCCAGAACTCGCCAAGAAATGGAAAGCAAGTGGACAGCACTGGCTTGTTGTAGCTGAAGACAATTACGGTGAAGGATCAGCCAGAGAACATGCAGCACTACAGCCTCGGTATCTCGGCGGCCAGATCATTCTGGCAAAAAGCTTTGCGCGGATTCACGAAACCAATCTCAAGAAGCAAGGTGTGCTACCTCTCACATTCGAAAACAAAGCAGACTATGACCGGATGGATGCATGCGACCACGTCGATACAGAAGGCCTATGGGATGTGCTGAAGAACGATGGCCATGGCGAAATCAATCTCAAACTGACTAAACCAGATGGCAGCAGCTTCTCGATTCCTGTTAAACATACTCTGAGCAAGGATCAGTGTGGATTCATTCTTGCTGGAAGTGCACTGAACCTGCTTTCCAAGCGCCACAAAGCCGAATGAATGCGACACTGTCTGGTGCTGTTGGTGATCTTGCGGAACCTCATTGCTTCTGAGGTTGAATCTTGGCACCATCGACCTCAATGATTGGTCGGCTCTGGACCACGTCAGGAAATTGAAGCACTTTGCCCTGATCCAGTCCGATCACAACCACGATGCCCGTGCTAGGTTATCCGTTCAGTTCAAATAGTCGATCTCTCGCTTCATGACGGTCTGATTGTGCCCTGAAACACAAGTCACGCTTTGTTTTGGTCCTGGATGGGTCGCATCCGGAACCCGGGTACGGACACGAAGAAGAAAAGGTACGCAGACTTGTGCTATAAGAATGGAGGTGCTGGAGGTCTTCGAGCAAGAGACTCTTCAACGGCGAGCCGCTTGTAATTCATGTTGTCATCACTCCTGATTGCGTCTATCTTCGCCTTCTCAAGGCTCGCCGTTGCCTGGGGCACCCTCGGCCATGAGACAATCGCATGGATTGCGCAGTCATATGTCTCATCCACCACCAAAGATGCAATTCAAGGTATCCTAGACTCCACTGCCTCCGACTACATGGCGAACGTCTCGACCTGGGCCGACTCGTATCGATACACAAGCGCAGGCGGTTGGTCAGCACCACTGCATTACATCGATGCGAACGACAATCCTCCAAACTCGTGCTCGGTGAACTATGACCGCGATTGTGGTGATTCTGGATGCTCTGTTTCGGCTGTGGTGAATTACACTGCCATCCTGTCGAACGACGACTCAACCGCGTCGCTAAAGCTCGACGCTATGCGGTTCATCATCCACTTTGTCGGGGATATACATCAACCCCTACACGACGAAGCCCTGGATACTGGAGGAAACGATATTGACGTCACTTATGATGGAGACTCGACCAATCTGCACCACATTTGGGATACGGAGATAGTGGAACAACTGGCGAATGGACAGGACGCCGAGGAATTTGCAAAAAACCTCACCGAGGCAATCAATGCTGGCGACTATGGCTGGGATGCGAGCACGTGGCTGAGCGGAGAGAGTCTTAACGATACAGAAGCTTCAGCTATGACCTGGGCGAGTGAAGCAAACGGCTATGTCTGTAGCGATGTGCTGGCAGCGGGTGTTGACGCGGTTGAACAGGGCGATCTGAGTGGCAGTTATTACACGGCACATTACGATGTTGCGAGGATTCAGATCGCTAGGGCAGGGTACAGGTTGGGGGCGTGGCTGAACCTGATCTACACCGGCCAAACAGGTGCTTGACGTAGCACATTATCGGCTTGGTGCTCCGAGAAATGGATATATCATGGCGCGGCTTGGGGGCCAGCGTCTACCTGCCCGAGCCTGACTGAGCCCGAGCCTCCTCTTCAGCAGGAGCATGACTGCATCAATTCGGCACTCTTTTCTCACGACCACGGTTTATAGATGAGCACTACACCCGTTCTAGAAAGACGAATTTACCCCGTACGGGATTTCCTTGTCGTGCCTCCTCATTTCTAAGTTTCAGCATCTTTGTTCATTCCATAAATACCGACCTTCAGATCTTTGCCTCAGGCGCGAGCTGGCACAGTTGGTCCAATATTTCTATTCAGGCCAGCAGTCGTTGCGTATTTCAATTGGTATGATTTTCGTAAGGTACATCTACCCATGCTTGATCTGTCGATCGTACCGTTTCCGGAGAAGAATGCGAATCTAATAATGCCGGATTGAGGCTTTCGCTCTCGCTTCACTCCACTCTCTCTGTAATCAGTCCCAGACTCTTGAGAAACGACCACCGTAGGCTAACATTCAGCCGCAGGCAACCTTGAAAGGGAGTCGACGTGCGGGATACTCACGCTGTGCGTCAAATGGGTATAGACTAATGCAGTGCCACGCGGCCAGGACTATGCAATGTAATGCAGTGCGGTGCAGGGCAATCTTACGTCCGGGTTGATCGACGCCAGGTTGAGACTCGGAGACGAGGTACAAATGCCAATTAAATTGCTGCTCTCGGCTCAGTCGAAGTGGCACTGTCATGACAATCGTGTCGAGAAGGCTCAGCAAGGGTCGATGTGTTGCGAGTCTCGTACATGTGTAGACATGGGACAAGGTGAGGTCAAAGGCCCACGAGGCACAGCTTGATGATCGACTAGCTGGTCTCCCTTCGCCTTCCGGCCCCTTTTAGAACGTGACAGATACCCAGCGACTCGATGCTCGGATCCTTTCTTTATATATTTTTTCTGTTTTGGGGGCGCGGGGCGAGGCTAATTTTGGGGGGAGACGCCGCCGAACTTGGATCTGCCTGACCTTTGAAACTTCATCTGGACAAAAAATTACTCAAACAAATATCTACACAGTTTCGCTCAGACCGACCCCAACACACTCGTTTGAAGTTTCACAGACATTCCCAAGACCAAGGCCAAGCCAAGTACGCCAGACGAAAACGCCAACCAAAAGACTTATCCCCGTACTGGTACGAGTACGTCGCTGTCGTCTGCTTGTCTCTCCGCCGCCGCGTACCACGACATCCACACTACATCGAAGCCAGCCGAGCCAGCCTACCAAACGTATATACTCCCTCTTCCTTTGCAGCCTCTAGATCTGGGGATTTGCCCTTTTATGTTGTTCCTACACCATCGGCAAAGCGCATTTGCAGACTCCGATCCGCTGTCAGCACTCTACTATTCCCGGGATCCAGTCACGTTCCATTGTCAGACTCCACGATTGTCACGGGCACTTCAGGCCTGAGTTCATTGACTACTCCCAGAAGCATTCATAGGCACGATCGCCTGTGAAGAGCCTAGCCTTCGGCTACACGAACGCCACAATCCAGATCCTTCCCGCACCTGGGACGACTGCGGCCATGCCGGCCTACTCTCCGCAGCCTCCTACTCGCAACATTCTCATCATCGGCTCGACAGGTGTAATAGGCACGTACATTACCCGCGCCATCATCGATTCGAGGGAAAACTTCGACCGAATATGTGTCCTAACGAGCGAGAAGACGTTGATGACCAAGGTTCAAGACATTGCTGCATTGGACGCATGGGGCGTGGAAATATTTACGGGCAGGCTGGAGAAAGAATCTGCAGTCAAGAGAGCGTATGAAGGTATGTGGTACATATGAATCTGGGCTGGACAGGCGCTGCATGCTGCGGATGCCCACGTGGGGTCGAGAAAGCTTGCAGGGAGCATTCACCTTACACAGCATATCGGGTCCGACAAAACTAACATATAATTCCTAGGCATCGACACGGTCGTTTCCTGTGTCGGTAGAGGTGGCATCGAGAAACAGATCAACCTCATTACCTGGGCCGAGCAATGCGGTGTGCGGCGATTCTTCACCTCTGAATATGGCACTGACATCGAATACTGGCCTGAGTCAGCCCACGAACCTCCACATCAGCTTAAGTTGAAAGTGCGGGCACACATGAAGACCATGAAGAAATTGGAACATACCTATCTGGTCACTGGCCCTTACAGCGACTTGTACTTTGGGACCATGAAGGCGAGACCTGAACTGGGACAATTCGACGTCAAGGAGAAAAAGGCAATACTACTGGGAGATGGCAATGGACCTGTCAGCTTTACAGCTATGGCTGAGTATGCATGGACTCGTCCAAACCTGTGATCTTTGCGCTAATCACAAGATTTCCACAGCGTCGGAAAATTCGTGGTAGCAGCGCTCATCAACACGACAGCTTCTCGAAACGCCACCTTAATAGTACACTCGTTCACGGCAACGCCACGGGAAATCCTGGACGAGTACGAGAGACAGACGGACAGCAAATGGGAGACCTCATACACCACTCTCGAACGATTAAAAGAAATTGAGAAGGAGGAGTACCAGGTCTACTCGCCGCTCGCCACCGTTGTCACGTTACGACGGATATGGACTGAAGGAGGCACGCTGTACAAATACTACGACGAGACCATTCTTGGACAGATCGAAACCGAGACGTTAGAAAGCCAGGTGGCTGCAAATCTTCGGAAGCAACAAGAGGGCGAAGGAGACTTCCCCAGCCTCATGCGGAAATTGAGCCTGACTTGAGAGGCGACTTCAAAGAGGTGGAAGGGCTGCTCACTGTCAAACAGGGCATCAGGAGGCGTGTTAATTCTTCTATCTTTCTCTTCTTCTTCAGTCTCCAGGGACATTTTTGTTGGTACATTTTTTCCCCTTCGCTTTTTATGAAAGCATGACATTATGACGGTAGAAAGAACAGCATTGGGCACCCTGTACCCTGATACCCTTTTGAAAAGACAAGGGAGGATAAATATCTGAATGGATATACATACTAGTAATTGGCTTTCGAGGATCATCCATCCTCTTGTAACCTCCTGAAGTCTAGATAATCAAAGCACAAAATACAAAGACCGAGAATAGCCGGCCGTCTCCAAAGAAAAAAACCAAACATTACTAATTCCGTCCATTCATGATGCTGAAGTTGCTACAAACAGCCCAGACATTGGCGTCAGAAGCACTAGAATGTCAGCAGTAAACACTGCCTACATATAACCGAGGCCCACAGGCTTAAGGAGGACGTAAACACGAAGAAATCAGTATTATTATGTCCCTTACTCGTCCGATTACGGTAGGTAGCTTGTCGTTGTAAGGGCGCGGCCAATCGGCACCAATGTAGCATATACTGTTTTTCTACGTTTCGAGATAAATCATAGATACGGAAGGATCCGTTTCTTGCCTCCCTAGATATGTCGAATATTATATAGAAAAGACGCTACGTATTCACAGGACTTGATCTTGCCTCGATTAACGATTTTGCTATTTCTTCAACGACTCTCTGTACTCGGGGAGGAATAAGAAGGAAGAACGGAAAGGCAGCAGGAGAGACCGTGACTGGCTTCCATTGAAGATAGGGGACCTGTTTCCTTCTGAACTTGCAGTGTACGCCGCGAAAACGGACGACGACACAGCAGCAGCAGCGCGAGTCTAGGCGAAACGGTCTTCTCTGAAGTTTAACACGATATACAGTCTGCTGTTTCATGGTGTGGAAGGCTCGAGTTGGAATTTTGGATTCTCCCCTCTCTTCTTCCGTTTCGACTTCAACTCAGTCGACGGGCATTCCCAGGTTATCGACATTCAAACGGCTATCTTCGAATCGCAGATACTCGCAGAACAAAGCCCCCATATCTGACATCCCTTCTGTCAGGATTGCAGCAGAGCACGGACACTACAGCTCTCGGAACCCCTCAGCAAGTTCTGGACATCTTCCTGGGACCACTCACAAAATGCCATCCGCCTCCATGACCAGCAAGGCACCCCCTTTGCCCTCAGGCAAGGACAAACACCACATCGTGGTGCTCGAGGGCATCCATGCTGCCATGCCGCCCTTTGACTTCCCCCATACTATGACCATCCACAGCCGTACGGCCCCATCAGAGGTGGCAGAACGGATTAAGGATGCCACCATCGTGATTGCGTGTGTCGTACCTGTCACACCCAAAGACATGGACGCGGCGCCTCACCTGGGTATTCTGTGCGTCATGGCTGTAGGCATCCAATGGGTAGACAAGAAGGACTGCGCGCGCCGCGGGGTGACTGTAACAAATTGTCCCGCGGGCAACGTCGAGGCCGTCACGGAACATTTCCTGGCCCTGTACTTTGCCGTGCGGAAACGAGTCGCGCAAGTCCATAACTTTGTGACTACCTCAAGTCGTTGGGTCGACGAGGGCACCTTAACCAAACTGTGGCCTCACGGTCCACCTATGGGTGCCGCGCAAGAGACGCTGGGAATAATGGGATACGGGACTTTAGGCAAGGGCACTGAGAAACTTGCTCGGGCAGTCGGGTTTGGCGAAATTCTTATCAGCGAGAGGAAAACTACGCCTTTTAATGGTGACGCTATCGCCATTCGCCCTGGGAGGATTAGTTTCGAAGAAACACTCCAGAGATCGACTGTGCTGGTGATTTCTCTACCCAGGGATCACGACACCATTAACATGATTGGCGAGCAAGAATTAAAGATGATGAAGAAAGACGCCATAATCATCAACCTCGCGCGAGGCGGCATCGTCAACGAAACGGCTCTGGCCACAGCGCTAAGGGAAGGCTGGATCGCGGGCGTCGGAACGGACGTGCTGGAAACAGAACCCGGCGGCCCTGGCACAAGTCCTTTGCTTCCAGACCTCGCAAAGGGGGAGCCAGCGGTACCGAATCTGACTGTTTGTGAGTATTGCCTATGACAGACTCGGAAAGAAAAGACAAACTAACTCTACATTCTTCTCCAGCATCCCACATCGCCTGGTTCGCCCAGTCCACTATTAAGAACTATCAACGCCTGATGAAGGAGGGCATCGAGGGCTGGGTCGCCGGCACACTCCAGGATCCCGCAGAGCCGGATCGTATCAACAAAGTCGCTGTGGTGCACAATGGTCGAATCTGGAATTGATGCCATTTATCGTCAACGAATTTGCCTCGCGGATATACGCTATTTTCATGACTCGCTACCGTATAAATTCAGGATGTCTTCTGAATCGCCACGTTACCTAACGTATCATGGCCTGGTAAGGGAAATGACTTAGTGGAGCCGAGCCACGATACTGGCCCTCGAGGTGTCAATTCGCCGACATCTAAGCCAAGGCTCACGCAGTGCGAATGTGCCCTCGAGGGCCTGGAAAACGAGTATACGAAGACAAGTACTCCTCGATGCCTTGTGACTCACCTGGCGGGGCGGAGACTCCACAATGAAACGGGAGAGTTCCTGGTTCTTAACATCGGGTCGACACCGATCTGCTCGCATCGATCGGACAGAAGCAGCAAATTAGCGAGAAATGAGATAATGGAAACGCCAAAAATCCGAACGGAGGAAAAAGCCTCACGGCGGCGAATATAAAGATCTATATGTATAGACGGCGCCATTTTTTTGAACAACCAGAAAAGAGAAAAAATAGAGGAAATACAGCTAGACATGAAGACGAAAATGAAAACATGGCTACATTGCCTCTCTTTGCATGGGATTCGGGCTATGTAGGGACTTGACTGAGATAGGTACTGGCCCGAAATGCCGGCGCAGCGAGTCCTAGTAGCATGAATGTATGTATGTGCTTCGATGTCGTCAAGTAGAATCGACGTTCAATTGCCAGCGCGGCACGTCTTGCCCCAAGCAGCGTTGCTCCCAAGACGCTTCCAATCCCCCCTCCAGTCGCCATACACGGTTCCAATCCATGGGTATTCCTACGCACATAAACAAGATTGAAGCGTGTCCGTCCAAATCCACTTCATGCACATCATCGTTGATCCCGCCCTTACTAACCATTCACTGCAGCAAAACCGTCAAGCATAAAGACACTGAGAGACACCAGCAGCCCACGGTCTGCCTTTTGTTCATCACACGTCCTGCATTGCCATGTCCTTGACTTCGGGATGTGGATTGTTCGCACCATTGCGGACTGCTTCGATCTGCAAGCCAATTTCCTGCTGCGTTGTCGGAGCTGGTCTAGAGGGAACCTTCGCTGCTAGAACTCCTTGAGCACTCCCCGCTGTTGGATCGATACCTCGTGTGGCAGAGGCCTGCGCGTCGTTCGCCGCAAACGCATGTTCATTGACTTCCTTGGGTAGCTGGGTTTGGATGTTGGTGTTGTTCTGGGAAATTGGTTGCGGCTGTTTACTTGGCGTCGGTACAGGTACAGGTCCAGCAGAGCTCGAGTTTCGTAATTGCTGAGGACTAGGTCGGAGGTTTTCAACGGGAGGAAGGATCGGAGTACTGCTAACGGTACGTTTCTCGCCAGAGACAACAGCGGTGGTAGACGGGAGGCCTGTTGCTTCAGCTAAGCCGACTTTCGTCTGCTGTATAGCAGACGACATCACGGGAGGGGACATTGAGGTTGACTGTTGTGGTCTAGCGTTAGTCGCGGGAATTGGGCCTGGCGTGTGTTGCTTCTTAGGTGAGAGGCCAGAGAGCGGGTAGTTCGGAGCCCTGGAAACAGGTGTTTGATGTTGAGTATCAGCTTGGTAGTGTTGAGGGCGAGGCGTGATTTGGGGATGAGTTGGGGTACCATTGACGGATCCGAAGACGCCATTTGAAGCTCGTTGAGGAGATTGAGACGCTTTCTGTGGAATACCAGCAACTGGGCCAACATCCATGTTCCCTTGTGTAGGTGACATGGTTGGACGATTTATGACGGGAGAAGGCAACCGGCCGCCGTTGGGCAATGGGCTTGAAGCCGAGGTTTGTCGTTTTGGTATCGGTGATGGTGCTAAGGGTCTCTGGCTAGGAGGATAGTTCTGGTACTGGTGTGGACTACCATTGTAATAGGGCGGTGAATTACCTGCAGTAGGGGCGGGTGATATCCTGGAAGGACTATTGGCCAAATGTTGAGGATAAGGCTGGATAGTCTGATAGCCGGCAGCGACAGGACGAGAGCTGTAGTTCTGTTGAGAATGGGGGGATCCAGGGTGGGCAAGTTGAGGAGAAGCAGGAGGTTGCGGATGATAGATGCCGTTGGCCTGCATGGCATACGGACGATTAGTCGCCTGGCTTCCCGGGGAAGCTTGATGGCCATTTGTGTATGAACCCTGACTGGACGGGCGAGGAGTCTGCTGCAAGGGTACGTGGACACCGACGAAGTTGGTCTGGACAGCAGCCGGACTCGGTGGTGCTGGAGATGCAGACGTGCCGACACGGAACTTGAGAGAGATCTTGGGCTTTTTCGCATCTTCCTCCTTGCGTTTGCAGTCTGCGCAGACGAAATGGAAGTCTTGCTTTTCTGCTGAGGCCTTGGAGATGCCTAGACACTTGCTGTGTTGCCAAACGTTGCACTTCTCACACGAAATGCTGTGAGATCCATCGTCCTATCACTCGGGTCAGTTTGAATTTTGAGCCATGGAGCACTCATACTTACGAGGTTCCTGCCATGGACGCCACAACCAGAGCAGTCAAAGGTCCAATCTTCTTCTGTGTCGAGGTCTTCGAGCTCTTTCTTATTTCGCTCCATACGTTGTTTCAACGCACGATCGGATCCTCTGATTTCGCCATCCTCGATCCGCTTCTGTTCAAGTTCGTCTCGGGCTAGCTCCTCCTCTTTCAGGATCCGCTTATATTCGCGATCCTTGATTCGCTGTTCCCGGGTCATCATGCGATATTGTCTTTCCTGCTCCATTTTCTCTTGTCTCTCTTGTTCACGTCGTGCGGCGATCAGATCGGCATGTCGTTTCTTCTCAGCTTCGGCATGTTCAGCGTCTCGTCGTTCACGATCGTGCTTATCGGCTAGTCGACTTGAACGCTTAGCGCCGACCATTCTTTCCATCATGAGGAGTTCTCTTTCACGGCGTTCAATCTTTCGGCGCCGTCTCTCTTCAGCAGCTTCAATGATTGGGACAACCTCTTCTAGCAAACGATCGCGCAGAGCTTTCTCATTTGGGTCTTTGGATTTCATGAGGGACTCTGTAAATTCCTGGTAGTCGGAAAGATTGATACAGAGACACTCCCACTTGAACCCTCCGAAGGTATCGATTTCCCAAGACTCAAGCTTGGTCTCATTCTGAACGACCTCCGTCTCTTCCGTAGTGTCCTCATTGTCATCTCCACTATCGGCAGCTTCGGCTTCCAATTTTCTGCGCTTGGATTCTCGTCGCCGGGCGGCTATGGCTTTCTTGGAGTTGGCTTTAGGTTTAGCTTTAGGAGCAGGTGGCAGGGGTGGCTCAGTGCGTCGGTAGAAGCGATTATCATCGAGGAGGTAGTACTGCCGGTCATCTCGATCGTATCCGAATTCTTCAACACGCTATTTCGGGCACATGTTAGCCTGATCTTGGAAGTTTCCTGAAATGCGGATCTTACCCATTCAGTCTGGTCGACTTCACGCGGCTGGTCGGTCATCTTCTCTCTCAGGCGATCGGGATTCCAGAAGGTCCAAATTGTCAACTGATGTAGTATTCTGATCTTTGTGAAGATGTCAAAATCTCGGAACCGCTTGGGAGTGTCGTCATCGCCATAGGGATTAAGGTGAGGAGCCTTGGCCAGGTACTGTCGACGAGTATATTCGTCCCAGATGTCGTAACTGCATCGATGTTAGCCGGGCAGACGTTGAAACAGGTAGAGCAAGACCGACTTGAGACCTCTATGGGATGAAATCCACTTGAGGAGGGTAAGACCAATTTCCTCAAGTTTTTCAGAGGGACCGGGATTTAGGCATTCGTTCTCAAAGTCCTATAATGTCATGATTAGGCATTCCGTGCATCAAATATTCTCCGCCGAGAGAAACCTGAGTTCAATTAACCCGGGAGGATAAAGGTCAAGGCATACCTCGATGTCAAAGTCCTCGTCGATCTTGACTGCTTTGCCAAAGGTGAAAATGTACTGCATGACTGAGGCGAACTCCCACATGTTCCGGATTCTCTGGAGAAGTGAAGGCTCTTGTTTCTTCTGTTCCGGCTCTGAGGCCTCCATCTCGTCTCTTGTACGTTTTCGTGGCATGATGAAAGGGATTTGCGCGAAGCGCGAGTGCACAAAGGGGGAAAAGGGAGTTTATGAAGGTATGGTAGGGTCTCGTGTCATGGATGAAAGCCTTGAGAGAGAAGTCTGTGCTATGCGGGAAGTTGTGGTGGACGAAAACTCTTGATATCGACAATGGGGTGGATGAGTTACGCGGGTCTTGAACTGCGAACTTCCCTTTGCATGCGAGGCGCGCGACCTCAAGTTTGAAGGCACGCGTGCCAAGACTCTGGAAAATCATTTCTCCGGATCACATGATCAAATTCGCCCTCACATCCATAAAGGCTCTCTAACACGAGACTTGGATCATCTTACACCATCGTGAAGGAGTGAGGACAATGACATCGAGCCTAGGGGCGCAACAACAATCGTCTCCGTCTCATGATGATCTACCAGAGTCTGTATTTAAGAAGAGCTATGGTTTCCCGCCCTTCTTCAACTTGCAGCCTACCGCCTTGACCCGGCAAGCCCAACTGAAGAAATGGTCGCTCTTCATCCAACGTTATTGTCGACACTACGGAATCTTCAAATTGTCCATCATTGAAGCACTAGATGCGCCGCTGTTTCACAACCGGAAACTGGACAAGAGATTGTATCTCAAAGACGCCAAAGCTGTCATTGAGTACATGTCCAGCAAGGAGGGAGATGAGAGGGCCGAGTGGGTCGGTGCCGATAAATCTGTCGCCTGGATCTGGTGGCGCAACCCTGAAGAATGGGCCACTTTGATTGCCAATTGGGTCGAGGAGACAGGTCAGAAAGGCACCGTGTTGACATTATATGAATTGGTTCAGGGCGAAGCAACCGAAAAGCAAGAGTTCTACGGCCTGGACGTGGAGTTGCTGCAGAAGAGTCTCAATACTTTAGTCAAGAAGGGCAAAGCCCAGGTATTTGGCACAGAGGATCAGCAAGGGGTCAAATTCTTCTGATACGACGACATGACAATCATCCAACTCATGAACACTCATCGTCAATCAACTGATTACATCTCATAGAGCTTTGTCGGCAGCAATCGCTGAGACATGGCAGTTTCCAACAGCCAGTCTGTCTTCACGATTCTGGGCACTTTCCGACTTCCTTCAACCATCTCTCGAAACCGCATCCAAAGCCCTTGGTTTTGCTTGCTGTCCTCGCTGAGCAAGTACACGTCGTTGTTGGTATCTGTGTCTGTCGAAGTCTCGCTCTCTGCCCTTCCAGATGGGACTGTCGTGCCTTTGCGATTCTTCCAAAGCATACATAGCCCACCGTTGGCTTCCACGATGGCCTTGAACGTGTCAAAACCACCAGTGACATTTTCTAAGCAGTAAATACACCGACCTTGGAGCAGCTGGTTAGCATTCTTCAGGGCAAGTTTACGAGAGTTTTCGAGAGAGAATTGGAACTTCTTCTCGTTTTCTTTGTCTCTGAGGCGGTATTTCTCTGGTTCGAGTAGTTCGTCTTCTTCCAGGCAGGCGTCGATAAAGTCGGTCGATATGACCAATGGCGCGTACGCGAGAGCCGTGACAAATTTCTGGGTACGGACAATGTTTGGAGCTGCGAGATGCGTCGCTTTGCTGGGATCTGTTGTAATCAAGATTCCAAGAGAGCGTAGTTGTTTCTGTATAGAGTCAGCCAGAAGCGTAGGAAAAGACATGCACATGCACCATTACCTTGTCACGATCTTCATCTTTGGCCTTGCCTATCCATTTCTCATACTTGGAGATAACCAATCGCATCGCGGGCGCCTCATTGCCACGCTTGGGTCTCTTCGCATCGCTGTCATCAGACATGTCGAAATCGTCCACCTGTTCCATGGACCTCTTCCGGCCAATCTCAACACGTTCCGGATCTGATTTCCGCCTCCCTCCGTACACGACGCCGCCTTTGCGCTTGCTTTCTTTCTGGAACAGGAGCATGTCTTCTGCCTGCTTATGCAATAGCGCAGCTGCAGCATCCTTGGACTTGCGGCTGCCAGTTGTGGACGGAGTAATGTTCTCTTTGCCTGGCGCCAAAATTCTCGATGTTGCTGGGGTTTGTAGCTTCTGAACAGGGCTGCTGGCAGAAGGCTGTGGGCCTTGTTCGTTTTTGACTCTCCTTGCAGATGTCGGTTGCTTAGATTCGACGATGTTCTGGTTGACTTGGCGCATTGGTTTGCCGACGGGGGCATCGGTCATTTCGACATCGCTGTCTGGGAAAAAGTGCTCTTGAAGGACGTGACGATCCAGCTGGGTTTGACCGACAACCTCACCCAGGTTGGTCCTCGGAGGAAAGTGCGTATATCTGGAATCAGTTACGCTCTGTTCCTTCCATTTTGCGTAACTCTCTTCTAGCCATAGGTGGTTCACGATTTTAACCCCCCATTCTTTTGCAGCTGCACATTTTTCACTCTGATCATGAGCCGTGATTAGGTGGGTGTTGTCGAGTTTGAGCGTCTTGGTGCATTGAGCACCGGTTGCGACGACAAGGTTTTCCAGGTATGACCTTGCGTCACCGCTGTAGTTGGAGAGACTTATTTTCATGTTAGAAAATCCTGCGAGCCCGTCTTTGGCAACTGGGTAGTGCAGCAGGCGTCTCATGGGAGACGTCCACTCGTCGGTCTGAATCAGGAAATAGAGCCAGGTCAAATTTCCCACGTCTTTTCCTGCTCTTGAAGCAATCTTGTAATCTTGACCTGCGCGATATTTGCAGATGTACATGTTGGCTTTCGAGACCGAGTTTGTAACATTGCCACCGCCAGAAGTGATGAGCTGATCCAGTATTTCGCGAAGACATCGAGAGATGTCAAGATCCTGTGCGAGCATTACAGTCTTTTTCCTGAACACCTTCTCCAGTTTCCGTGGCACACCAGGTTCTCGTCCCAAGGCAACAGGATCTGGATGTATTGCTCCCTCCACTGGAGTCTTGCGCTTTCCCATGGGTGGTTTATCAATGGGGCCTCTCGAGATCTCAGGGTCTGGGAGTTGATACGGATGCTCTTCGATCTTTCTTCCTAATTTAAGACAATCTTCCACCCAGTGAGGCAGTACAACTTTGGCATTAAGTTTCCTTTTCTGCGCCGTAAGGACAGTTTCCGAGTCCATGGAAAGGCTTATTATGTGGGTGACCTGGCTGGTAAGCTTGGAGGCCCATAAGCCTCCCATGGCCAAAATGCCTCCAGCTATTGCATCTGCGTCACCTGATGGCAGGTCTTCGGTGATACAAGCAACCACATCGGACATAAAGTAGCGAGGATCGGGGCAGTATTGTCTAGGGTTCTGAAGTCGGTCCTTTGCGAGACAATGCTGGACCCAGATGGGCTTGATGACAGGAATGAGTGCGTCATTACAGACACTGTAGTCGGGGAAGTCGTAGGTGGTAGAGATGACATGTGTGATGCCTTGGAGGTCAAGGTTTTCTTCAGGGTAGGTGTCGATGGTTGCTTCGCCATCGTGGAGCCTCAGCTCGTCCAGCAACTGCTAATGTCAGTCATGATCGCATGCTCCCGTTCTTCAGACGTTAAACCAAACGTACCGATTCAACGGCTTTTTCTGAAAATCCAGCGCTGCGAACGAGGACGAATTTGCACTGGCTAAAGAGGCCGGCCTTCTTTACCTCATCCATGGCTGCACCAGGGGCCGTATCGACGGTGGCGGGGTCAGAAGTGGCAATGAAGCTCCGAAAAATACCAGCACAAGTGTTGAGAAAAGAGTTGGTCATGAAATATGAATGAGTAACATGACAATGGACTGTATACAGGTCGCTATTGCCGTTGTGTTGTTGAGTAGAGGCGGAGAGACAATAGATGCTCGTGGTGCAGTTGAAGAAAGAGCCACGCGCTTCCGACGCGTCAATGAGCGTGTCAGAGGAGGCGCCATATCACGTGACAGTCGCCTTCAATGCCTTCTCTCCCAGCGAATTCTCCGTGCCTCTCAAAGTGCGTCTCCTGCGCACAGCCGCCCACCTTTGAATATTAATGATCTCAACCTCCATCTCGAAGATTGAATCCCTTGCTGTCCGGAATGCCTTAGAGCCAGGCACGGCAGACCTGCTGTTCTCGAAATGAAGTCGATCCGCGCACGGGTGGTGCACTTCCACTAAGATTGTGTGGGGAGCCGGTGCTGCTCGCCGCCACGCCGCTGACCTCGGCACTTCCTCAATCCAGCGGCCAACGTCCGTCGCAAGTTACCGGGCTGTCTTTGTACAAATACTCCTGCGGCATCCTCTATGCCATTCCTCGAGGCCCTCACGATGTCCCCACGGTAGTACTTGTCCCACCGTATATTTATCTTCTCAAACATGTCGTCCTTCCACATTGTGGAACATCAAATACCCTGTCAACACATTCGAGAATATCCCCGAGCCACAGCCGGAGCGCAAGAAGATGTCCTTCACTTGGCTGTGAAACAATACATACCCAAAGATAACCCCAATCCGCAGCCTGGAGATATCACAATACTCGGTGCGCATGCAAATGGGTTTCCAAAAGAGCTCTACGAGCCATTATGGGACGACATACACGCTCGATCGAAGAAGAGCGGGTTTCGAATAAGAAGCATCTGGATTGCAGATGTCGCGCAACAAGGACAGAGCAGCGTTCTCAATGAGAAACTGTTGGGGAATGATCCAGCTTGGAACGACCATCCTCGAGATCTGCTACACCTGGTCAATCTCAAGAGGGATCTGATGCCACGGCCGATAGTAGGCGTTGGCCATTCTATGGGTGGAAATCACTTGTACTAAGCCTTCTTCTTGCCCTTTGCTGAGCTGTTGGACTGACATATCTGAAAGAGTAACGCTTTCCTACATGCACCCTCGTCTCTTCACTACGCTCGTCCTCATCGACCCCGTCATCCAGATCTACGCCTCTGTCAAACCGTCCGTAGGGCCCAGTCCCGCGCGAATGTCTACTTATCGACGGCAAGTCTGGCCTTCCCGCGCTGAGGCAGCCAAATCCTTCAAGACCAGCAAGTTCTACCAAGCATGGGATTCTCGTGTTCTCGACCGGTGGGTCAAATACGGCCTTCGAGACACGCCTACGCTACTGCATCCTGATGATTCGAAGAATCCCGATGGAAGTTCCCAAGTTACTCTGACAACTCCAATGCCCCAAGAAGTCTTTACATTTCTTCGCCCCAACTTTGCCGGGCACGGCTATAATGGTCGACCCATCAATCGCAAGACCCACGCAGATTTGAACCCGACGGGTCCGGACATCTATCCATTTTACCGGGCGGAAGGACCAATGGCATACCACCGCCTCGAAACACTCCGCCCCAGCGTGCTCTACATCTTTGGCGGCAAATCCGACGTCGGTACCCCTGAGCAGAACAAGGCAAAAATGGAGGTTACGGGCACAGGCATTGGTGGAAGTGGTGGCGCCGCCGAAGGAAAGGTACGCGGCGTGACGTTCGACGACATTGGCCATTTGATCGCCATGGAGGCTGTGGAACGGACGGCCGATGAAGTGTGTAAGTGGATTGGCCCCGAGATGAAAATTTGGCGTGAAGATGAAGAAGAGCACGCACGTACCTGGACGAACGCGAAGACGCTCGTACAGAAGCAGAGCGTCGATGAAGAGTGGAAGAAAATGATTGGCGGTCCTCTCGCACGACCCGGCAAGAAGACCAATCCGACTAAATTATGATCTACAGGGGGGATTGAACGAGGCGAGCGTGACATGACAAACCTTTGTCTTGCGGTCCAGACAGGCGGTGCTTGGTCATCAGTCATGTCTGAATTCCAGGCATACAGTACACTGTTTGACAGCAAGGTCCGGCTTACATACTCTGAAGGGTGGATGGGATATCCTGCAAATCACAACAGGGATGATGGCCATCTCTGGCGGTAGAACGGTAACCTGCCCCTTGACGATAATTAGATGTACTACATAGAAGCGTCCTGGGACATTCAGAAACACATATAGAACGACAAGAGAGATCTCGACCTTTTTACTTTGATATAAGTCCCCCCGACCGAGTTTGTTTTGCCTTTTCCTCTAATCACGGAAGCCACTTCTACTCGATTTCAGCCCTTTCAATCTCCTCCGTGCGCACTGAAATTGCAGGGCACTGGCAAGTAGAGACCTGGCAAGTAGGATCGGCCACTGATCCGTTCGATCGCTCCGCGGGAGAGTTTGTGATAAAGGCAGTTCATAATACTCGATACCATATATGTATTGACAGAAACTCTTGTTATATCGGTCATTTCATATACTCCTCCTTCGCGCCCGCGGCCGTCCATATCCGCGTCGTCGTCTAAGTTCCAATAAATCTGCCGTATGTGGCTCGTTCCAATCATCTTCTAATGACAAAGCACCATCTTCGTCGTCAGAACCAGATTCTTCACGCACCCCCTTCTCGGATAAGAGGTTTTCCATCTCTTCCTCTCGGACAGGATACATCCCGTCATACCTCCCTTCAGGCATGCGAGCCCTTTTGTATGCCAAACCCTCACTCTCTTCGAGAATGTCCAAGTGCCGAATCTTGCCGTCGTCGCTATTGTTGCCGGGTAAGATTCCCACGCCGCCACCTCCGCCCAGCCCCATGTTGGGCTCCCTGACCCCGTATATGACCTTGTAATTGCCCAGCTCTTCGGCAATCTCGTCGCCCGTGAGCAGGCAGCCGCGATCGCCGAGTTTCTCTACGATGGGCCGCAACAGTCGCGCCGTGCTCAGGTGGCTGGTGTCCTTGATGATGGCCTTGTTCGCGAACAAGATGACGGCGAACAGTACGAGGGCCTGGGCGAAGGGGAGGCCGCCCAGAATCGAGGCCGCGAAGCGCCATTTCACGTGGACGACCTGGGCCGGGGCGGGACCGTAGCCCGTGACGTTGAGACGTGGACCGAGTGCGTCCATGGCGCTGATGGCCCCCGTCGTGAACTTCATGACCAGCTGCGCCATGCCCTCGGCCGTGATGTTGCCCGACGGACTCCACTGGCTGTCGACCTGGTAGGGCACCATCTGTAGCTGGGTCTCAGGTGTATCCATGGACGTATCGTTGATGCCGTTTAGGAAGATTGAGCCGGACCAGCCGATCGCGCCGGCGAAGATCTGGGCCTGCAGGTCGGGGATCTCGTACTGATCTGGGTCGATGTACAAGTCGATGCCATCCACGGTCGACACTGTCGAAAGGCAGCTCCAGAAACGCGGCTTGAACACGTCATCCGTTCGATTGTCGGCGACTTGCAGCGCGAAGACTTGCGTGCACCGTGGACCGCAATCGCTCGTCATGTTGCCGAGCCAGGTGGTGGCACCCGTGGCTTGGTCAGGGATCCACCACGTGTTCTCGTTTCCGTTGCTGTCTACCCATGTCACGTCCCAGATCAGGGAATCGTTGTCCGTCTGGAAGCCGGCGTAACCTCCGTAGGTTACCTCAAACGACTCGCAGCTTGCTGTGGCGTTGACGGTGCGACGTGTGGCTGTGGTCAGCTGCAAAGCCAGAGGCGACCGATCGATGAAGCGATACCAGAACACATCACCATCGGTGTACACGGACGCCTCATTGGCAAAGTAATTACCAAAAGACGTATTCCAGGCTGAGAAGTCCTGGCCCGTAATACCTAGTTGGTTGGCGACTCCAGTCTCGGCCAAGATAGATGCAGCGCTGCTACGATTGTTGGCGTAGAGTGCGTTGGTTTCGGCGCTGCCGATGTACGAAACATCGGCGACACTGACATTTCCGTAGGTCAGTCTCACATAGACAGAGCTGACGTCGATGGAATATGTCAGACCCAGCAGAGCAGTGAAGACCTGCAGGGCGACGTTGACGAATAGCCAGATGACCGCGAGGATCTGAGTCGTGTTCGGCAATCGACGTCCTCGGGTACGACCCGCCCAGATCAAGCGGAAGACCTTGGACTGGCTGTCGCAGTTCATTACGAGCTCGAAATCCTGAAGCGTGCGGTATCCGGAGGCCAGGAATCTCCACCGCATCATCTGCGCGTAACCACGGAGCGACGAAGCAAGGTTGAGACCCAGACACAGGGATAGCCCGGTAACCAGGGCATTGAAGACGTACTTCATCCTTGCGCTAATGCCAGTGATCAGTGTCGAGTAGCCGTACAGAGTGCCTGCCAGCGCGGCGCATAGGAAGGCCGTGACGAGCCATTGGAAGCAACTGTTCGTCAGCAGTCTACGTCGCTGGCGTCGGTAGTCGAATTCGCGAACACTCGTGGAAGGCGGCAGACTGGCACCATGTTTCTCCGACAGTTCATGTTCCCACGGGGCTGCTAGCTTGGGGACGGTGAAATGGGATACAGCAAAGTCTCGAATTGACGAAGCGGCTTTGTATAACGAACTGTTCGTCCTTCGACGTTCTGTATCGAGATGGCAGTTAGCACATACAGGAACCAGGAAAGGCAGTTTTGGACGAGACTGACGAGGAGCTGGTCTTGGAGCGTCGCCATCGAAGCCGGTGTAGGCGAGTCCATCGGACGCGACCGCGGAAACGGCAGGCTCATTGGCTTTAGATCTCCTTTTCTTCGTCTTATTGCCTGCATGCGCGCGTGGTGAAGGATTGTAAGACGGGTCAGGAATGGAACTCGAGAATTGCAAAGGCTCTTCAGCAGTGGGATCGGCAGTCAGCTGCGGACTGACGAACGGGTTCAGGCGAGCATATCGAGAGCTTGGCATCGTTGATGAAAGCCGAATCCTGCTCCTATATCATCATTCTGTCGACCGAGAAGTAGATTTCGAGGGAGAGTCGCGGGACGTCAGCACCACGTCTTGATAGAAATTTCTCACGGGGGAGCCAAAAAAACCTATCTTTAACCCATCTAGGTACCCATGCAAGTACACAGGGAGATCGATCAAACACGAGGAAGAGTGGGCGGCAGCGGCGCTGGCGAGAGTCACCATTTTCGTTGAACACGCACACACGGCACTCACGGCGACCAGTCACCAGATGATCCTTCCAGGGAAGTCAAGGGCGACGACCAGGATTAGACGATCGTGTTTCTCGCGAATTGGGGGCCAGGTTTTCCGTGCCCATGGGAAATTGAGGATGAGAGTTGCGTGACGTGCTCAAATTTCGAAGAGAAGGATGAACTAAATGGGACTAAATCGCCCCATCATGATCCCTAGTAGACGACCTCCACGCCTACTGCCCAGGTAGTCAGCCTCCAAGAGCCTCCTAAGCATGCATGTGGGTTTCAGCCGCATCCATGCACGAATGACAGCACGGCCTCACCAGCCCGGTTAAGGAAACACCAGGAGAACAGCCATAGGCGGAACGGCGCCATGCGAACGCGAAGGAATCAATGAGGGTCAAAAAGAGGTTGAGAATAATAGGCATTGGCCACCAGTCTGGTGGCGCCAACGGTCTACGCAAGGCCCCCTATGAACGCGCCCTTTGCACGCTTCTAGCCCTATGGCCCTACTATCTAGTAGGTGCTGTCCCCCACCATACGAGTGCCCCTGGTACTATCTATCTAGAAGGTAGTCTGCACTTTTTGCACATATCCGGACAGAGGTATGCTGAAGCCCGATTCCCTCTTGCCGGCTGCAAGATCTTGAATCTCCTTTATTCCCCAACCTTGCGAATGATGCATGTTCCTCTCGACGCATGCCAAATTCTGGTTCATTTACATGACTCGGCACCGACTGCTTGTCTCGCCCGCTTCTTCCTTCCACATGTTCTCGAATGCAGCCTTGATCAGTTCATCCTTCTTGCCTTGCACACCCTCGACATAGTCGTTAGCGTAGTCATACAGCTTAAACGGACATTCTCCCTTGAATGCGACATCCGGCAGCCTCATCACAATGTCGGCTCTCTTGAATTCCTGAACGACAGAGTACTCAATAGCATGCATCATGTTCGATACTTTCGTTGCGCGAGCGTCGTACTGTTTGTGGGCCGATGCCGCTAATTGTGCTGCATAATGTTGACGGTATTTGATCATGGAACCAGGTTCATCCCAGTCGTCCTGAAAAGGATCCCAGTCTCTCAAGATCTAGAGCGGATAAGCACCACATCCGAAGCCACTGGGTTTCGTTGCAACAACATCCCAATCAATGATGGCGGTGATGTCTCCGGCATCATCCACCAGGATGTTCTGTAAGTCGAAGTCGTTGGGGGAAATGAAGTAAGGACCATCAAGATATTCCGGAATAGCTTTGATTGCCATGTGCCACAGATATTTGTCGCATTCTGCTCTGAGAGAAGGAAATTCAATATTGTCCCACGCTTCGAGGAGATAGGGCTTGTATCCTTGGTAAGGGCCGTATTGATAGTTGACCCCCCAGATTCCGTCGTGCCACTCAAAGGGGTTCTCTGCCTCCAGATCTTGGTGAAGCTCCCGCTGTATTATCGGGCCCATCGAAGGCGATGATGCGTCGCTGTCAACACTGAGCATGCCCACTTCGGGAAAAGAAACTCGGTGCAGCTCCGCCATGCATTTTGCGACTTTGGTTAGAGCTTCTAGACGCATTTCTTCCGTTGTTTGCTCCTCCCACCATAGATCAGAGAGAGGTTTACCCTCTACAAAAGACATGAAGGCGAACGGCACATCGACGACGTTTCGTGAAGTTGTCCACCAATACACTTCGACGTGTGTTGTCGAACGTATCGCATCGTCTCGTATTCTGACTGCATACGCTTGGCGTCCAAGTCGTCGAATTGCGCAGCATGACCAGGAATACGGACCACCCATTTGACGTTGTCAGACCATTGAATGATGTAGACGAGGTTGTAGCCTCCATAGATGGGCTCTGCGTCAATCGTGCAATCCAAGTCCAGTAGTAGCTAGTCTGATTGACGGTCTTTCTGCTACTTTTTTTTGGTACAGCTCGTCTCGCTTCAGAAACGCGGCAGCTTTGAGACTCGAGAAGTCGATGGCTTTGATGGTAGCATTGAATTTTGTAACCTCTTCGTCTTCATCTTCGTCTTCGTCTTCATCTTCGTCTTCGTCTTCATCTTCGTCTTCGTCTTCATCTTCGTCTTCATCTTCGTCTTCATCTTCGTCTTCATCTTCGTCTTCATCTTCGTCTTCATCTTCATTTCCTTCTTCTGGAGCGGGTAAGTCACCGTCCACTGTGCCATCATCTTCGACCTTTTCGGTTTGGTCTTTGTCGTCTTGGAGTTTGGACATTTCCGAGCCGTCGTTGAAGCTGTTGAGGGCTGGGGGAGATGGTTCGACAAGTTAGGGTTTGCCGGCTTTGGTCTGGACACGACTGCTTTCGCCTGCGTGATATCTCAGCGAGTGACGAGTTGTTTGAACCATGATGTGATCAGAGCAGGGTGTTGGGGAAGGGAGGTACAAGGGCGCTATGCAAGGGTTGGGACAAAGAGAAAAATCTTTTTAAGTTGGGAAGATCATGGTGTATCAAGAAGCTCAAGTGAAAGGAATGACACTGGGCGCCGGCCAGTGCCTTGGAAGGAGCTGAGATCGGCTGAAGTGATGTTTGTAGGTTACCAACAAAGAAGTGAAGTAAGCCCACTCAAACGGCCTTATTCACTTCAAGTTTGCTTTTGTTTGCTGCAACATCCAAGTTGCTGCCTCTAAAAACATTTAAGTGATGCAGAATGCAAGGCTTGATACAGCACTCCACAACAATGGTAAACAGGCAGAGGGCCTTTTCAATTAGGAGGATGGTCTGCATGCCCTATCAGCTCGCAGTGTGGAGCAAGGACACGTGAAGTTTTGTCCAAAGTGTACCAAAAGCGTGTCAGCAAGAAGTGGTTGTCGTCGGTGCAGAACTTCGGCTGCAGAATCATCTTAAGGCTGAGATGCGAGTAGCATTGTCGTACCGTCTGTTGAGCTGACACAACAATTCCGCATTAGTAGAGATACATAATGAAGCATGAAGGGAGGGAAAAAAGGGCCTTCAAGATCAACTTGAACGTCAGTTTCGTGCTAGACACTAATACTAACTGGGTCTAGTCTCGTCAAACAGCATTCCACGCCATGACACGATAGTACTAGGGTAGCCTCGGAGGGATTGCACGAAGCCTCGTAAGCCTCGGTGCATCTCAGCCTATGATATCGGTCTCAGAAGTTAGGCTTTGAGCATTTAGGCAGGCAGTATCATTCGCAAGAGTATCATGAAAGAGGATATGGAAGGTGTCAATCAAAGAATATAGCTATGGCTGTCTGAATGAAACAAATCGGCTGACAAAAATACTGCTGCCACAGCTAGAACGAAGGCGGCTGGTTCCAGGCCACCAGCGATGCAACGAGGGTCATCCCAAGTACACTGTTCGCCACTGTGTCCTTTGACACTCGGTCACTGCTGCAGGTGTTCCTTTTTCCACGTAGACAAAATAGGGCTTGTGCGTTGAGGCAAAGCCACGAACAAAGACGGCTCGGATTCAACCAATGCTTCTGAGTTGCTTCCACCAATCCAAATTACCAAAATGTAACTCCACGGCCAACCGCAAGGCGACTGGCTCACTCTGACAGTCAGAATCTATTTTTTGATTACTTCCAATATTCGGGTGCGTTTCGCATTCAAGTATTGAGAGATGGATCGGCCGTATCCTTGGATCCGCTCGCCTCTCTTCTTGACGTTGAGTTGGTTCGCATTGTCGTCCGTGCTTGGTATCTGATAATCAGGAAGAAAGGAGCGGATGTGTACCAGTTCATCCCGGCCAGGTATCTCCCACTCCGCGTGCCACATTGTCTCGAACCGTGCCACAATCTTCTTGCTCATGGCTTTCGCAGCTCGAGTGGAGGGATTCTTAAGAGTGTGGCAGATTTTTCTCAGGTCCCATGGCCAAACATCTGTCCCGTAAGCGTGGTTCAGAAGAATCTTGACGATGTACTGTCTGGCGAACCGGTCACCCATGCCGATACGAATCGCCTCACAGATGTGAGAGTGTCGAGTCTGCCGCGGGTCGTACTCTACCAGACCGAGGCTGGCAAAAATCCTTGCGTAGTGTTTACGATAGCTCACGAGTACTTCTGGTCGATCTTCGCCTGATTTCTCCCAGTCGCCGTCATGCGGGACATCATAATGACCAGGATCCCAGTCCCTCGTGATCCAAGAAGGGTACCGAGTGCAACCGGCGCCCTGAGTAGTCGTCCGAACGCCGTCCCAATCGAGAATCGCCGTAACGTTGCAGTCGTCGTCAATCAAAATGTTCTGAGGGGCATAGTCCAAGAATTCGATCTCAAATCGATTTGATTGAAAGTATGACGGGATTGTTCGTACAGCCAGCCTCAGGAGTTCCTGGGCACCTCTCTCGAACTCCGCAGTAGAGGGCATGAGATCTTCGAACGTATCTCCCTCGCCGAAATGTTCTGCCACGGAATTGTGTGGTCCACGAAACTCAACATATACAGTCCCATCTGTCTCGTATGTTTCATCATCCTCAAGGAAGGAATGGTAGGGACCAATATGAGAGACAGTATTTTCATCACTGAATCTCAGTGTCCCCATCTTGTCATAACTGAGTACTTGTAGCCTTGCCATGGCGTGCGCAATGCTGGTGAGGATCTTCAGTCTTTTACCTTCTGTGATCCATTCCTTGTCGTACCATCGATCGCACACCCGTGCACCAGTGACAAAAGCCATGAATGCGAACGGAACACCGATAGTATCGCATGTCGTCTCCCATGCATAGACCTCGGGTGCAGGAATATCGCATTTGTGGCGGAGATATTTTAACGAAGAATAGTCCGTGTTCATCCTGTCAACATCCGCTTCTTTCATTCTTGTCCCTTGAATGGGAAGCCGAACGACCCATTTCATACCATCACTGAACTCAAGGACGTAGACAAGGTTGAAGGATCCAGAAAGAGGTGGCTCAAGGACCTCGCAGGTAAGTTTGCCAGGACTCAAGGTTTCCGACCTAGTTTGTTGGAGTCGAACGGCAACGGCGTGGGTTTTAAGCTGATCGAAACTGATCGAGGTAGTGACATTAGTGAATTTCAGCATCTCATCCTCCTCTTCGTCATCCTCGTCATCCTCGGCCTCATCCTCTATTGCTTCTCCGTGCTGATTGGTACTCCCGTCAGTCTCTTGTCTGGAGTTCGCTATCGCATTATTTCTAGCGAGAAGCTCTTCGTCTGTTATAGGAACATAAATGCTAGTGCCGATATGTACTGCGGTCTTGTCCTCTTGAGCCATAACGTGCAGCGGTTGTGGATAACTTCAGAGGTAGGTGGCCACCACGGGAGGAGTGATACAGACGTGGCAGAGCCGTTTTCATCCAACCAATTTAGCCTCGCAGAAGGATAAATGAAATTGCGCCGGTTGAAGTGGTCGCCTGATTCCGTGTCGCATATTTGTGTTTGGGATCAGGAATGTGATTCCAATCCGATGTGTGCCGCCTTGGAATGTCTGGCTTTTGCCACGACAACAAAAGAATTTCAGGAATCTAAGCTGCGAACGCATAGCTGCCCAACATGGCATAGACCGTCCATGGGTCAACATTCTCAGAGTTTTCCAACATGTCAGCCACCATGTCAGCGTTCCTTAAGCCGATATTCGTAGACATGCTTCTTAATTGTGCAACGACCCAATCGCAAACCCCGCTCTTGCAGCTTGCGTAGTGAGCTGCCACGTAAAATGGGAAAAGGAGTGTATAGCAGGGTAGCTTCTTGGCTGGGGTCGAATGGGTGGGACGCGTCGATGCGCCAAGGGTGCCTATAAATTGAGGACCGGTTGCACAAATATCTTTGGCCATGGTGTCGATTATGTGACCAGCAAATACAACATTTGAGGAGTGTACGGCCGAATCTGCGAAAAGTGATACACTTTTTGAATATATTGACCGAATAAGGTCATTCAGTAAAATGCGCATGACTCGGATGACGTTGACTGTTTGTGCGGTAAAGTGATCTGGGTGGACATCGTAGTATTTTTCCAGCGCTTGAAGGGAATCTTTGCGCACCGGCACTCTGCAGGAGATCCAGGAGGGAGGAAGATGCTTTGCAAGGGAGGCGAAGTCGCCATCAAGTCGCTTGGCGCCGCTTAGTGTTTCTTCAGAGGGCAGAAGGCCGTTGTGTACGGCTCCTTGAAAATTAGCATATTTCAACACAAGGCTAGAAACCCGCCATTTAGGGTCGGCTTGATTAACGTAGAACTGTAGGTCAGAATGAAGCTTCATCAATGCGGGTGGAACAGAAGTTTGGGCTGCAACACAGCTAATGAGCATGTTGGTGAATAGACGAACGGACAGTCGAAGACCGACGTATGATTGTAGCTGTGCTGGATCGCGCAGCTTAATCAGAGCCAAAGCTCCCCGGACATGACTCATCCAAGAGTCTGATGAAACAGGACTGCGGTTGATAATCTTCTCGAATAAGTCCAAGAAGAGTACTGCCAGCAGAGTCGAGTTTGTGACAAGGACTTCCGGAGCACCCAAGGCACTTTTGATCAGTGGAAGAGCAGAGAGATACTTCTCTCGAGCGGCCTCCAATGCCGCTGTCGCATCATATTGAAAGGAGAAGAAAGCCAAACTGACAGCATCCACGCTGGCGGCCAAATGTTTGTCCAGGCCAGCTTGACGGCCAATAAGGTCCAGTATGTCATACGTTTTGGAGAATCCGATAACGTAGTGGGAGAAGAATGCCGCCCGCGCCATATCACCTAGTGGGACCTGTATAGTTGGGCCGATTGATTTTGATTTGGAGCCTAAAGCCCTGTGTTTGGTGGATTCGCTCTCGTCTTGGATTCTCAATTGGTCTGGATCACGATAGCCGGTGCATGTCAAACCAGCCCTCACGCACTGACCACAAGCTTCTTTTCGAAGGTCGCACTTGGATGACGTTAGTCGAGGAAAAGTCACCATGATCAAATGTGTTGGGGGAAGGGGGGATAATTACTCGAAGCTTCCTTCTTCTGCAATGCGCGCAGGCCTTGGATGGCTTCCCAGTGTAGACCATGTTCTGGGACTCGGACGTCCTTCATGATGCGAAAGAGGATGGTACGAATGATGTGGACAAGGTAGAGTGGCGAGTGCGGTACGAGTACCTGCAGTGTATGGCTCACGAGTCGGGGAAAGATATCTCCGGGCACTACTAGAGCACCACGAAGCTCACTAAACCGTAAAAGGCAGGTCTTCCGTCAATTAATCCCATCCGGAGTTTAAACGGCCTTCTGGGTCTTTCCTCCCTTAACCCATCAACCTGAACAACACCACGACGAACGACCATTCGTACGAGAACGAGTACACTCGCTCGGAGCTATGCCTTTGTATTTACCGAATCACAGCTGTGCACACGTCCAGAAAAATTGCCTTGTCCCGCTATGCGTACAGACCTTGGTGCCGCCCCGATATCCATGTCTTCCACCGCTGATGCCATTTAGTGGCCAGCATGTACGATGACTTCTCTCTCCAACTCCGTGAGTCCCGTTGAGCTCACAATGCAGACTCTACACTTTCCGCTTTCGTCTGCATGATATCTCGGGTACGTAGTGGAAATCTGGCTTATATATATCCTTCCACATCGCGGTGCAATCCAAAGTCATCTCAGTCCGAAACTCCCAAAAATCTTTGTCTTCGACTCGCCCTAAGTTCATATCCCTTGAAAAGACCAAGACCTCTTTAGCCATGCCTTTCACCTACAAAAGAGTGTTGATGATCGGGGCAACCGCCGGCATCGGCGCTGCGATGGCAGACCGCCTTGTTCTTGAAGGCGCCAAGGTGGTAGCCGTTGGACGAAGGCAGGATCGACTGGATGCATTTGTCCGCAAGCATGGAGAGGAGAAGGCCAGCGCCATGAGATTTGATCTTGGTAATAGGGGCGAAGTCGACGACTTTGTCCAGAAAGTTACACAAGCCTACCCAGATCTGGATTGTGTCTTCTTGAATGCTGGAATTCAGAGCCCGATCGATTTATCGGAGCCGACCAAAGTCGACTTGTCTGCCTTCCATACCGAAATCTCAGTCAATTTCACGTCCTTTGTCGATTTGACAATAAAGTTTCTACCATTTCTCATGAGCAAAACTTCGGAAACAAGCTTGATTTTGTAAGCATGATCATTCCTAGGGAAGTGATATCATCACTCACAAAACCAGCACGACATCCAACTTGGCAATCGTGCCAGCGGCTACTTTACCTGCCTACTCTGTTTCAAAAGCTGCCCTCAACACATTCATTCTCTGCCTGCGAGAGCAGTTAAGATCTGCCTCGGTCAAAGTTATCGAGCTGTCCCCCCCTGTTGTCCAAAGTAAGTGCCTACCGTGGGATGATGGTGCCCCTAGCTGACGAAATCGAAGCCGAGTTGCACGATTACATGGGTGCGGATAAGGGCCGGCACCTGGGCATGCCAGTGGAGCAATTCACTAAGGCTGCTTTCGATGGCCTTGCATCCGGTAAGGACCAGATTGTCATTGGCCACATTGGAACGGAGCAAAGCTTCCACGACATTGTGAACAGCCGGCGCGAGGCGTTCGAAAATCTGAGCAAGATGATGAGGGGAGGGCAGTGAGTGAAGATCAGACCTAATGAGCAGTTGTACCATCTGGGCATCATCCCTGATTGATCATCTATGGTTCTATGATGATAGGTTCAACAACACAAAGAAGAAAGAAAACATCATTGTCTACTCTTCTTCATCACCCGCTCAGAACAAATACAATCACTTCTTAGCACCTTTGTTCAACTTGTTTATCTCGGACAAAGGCGGGTAGTTGAGAACTATTGCCTTTGTATTATATGTTAAATATGAAGACCGCGCAGGCCGTGGTCGCCGCCTCATCCGGCTTCACATACTCTCTTCAAACGCTACACTATTCCAACTCTATATACATACGCACCGTCACAACATTTCGTCTTCACCTTGCATACATTCCAGCTAACGGCCTTAGCCTTTCCAAACCCTCCAACTCCTCCAAATCTCAAAAGCCAACTACCCTGGCATCGCTTTCCGTACATCATGACAGGTTCATCCATTGGCGGACGAGCGGGAGACGACGGCAGCCACCACTGCATCAAGGGCTGCAAGTCCCGCGCTACACATCTCTGTATCAAAAAAGGTCATCTGGCTTGGTGCCTCCAATGTGGACAGCTCGGCAAGCCATTTTTTGGCTGCAGCAAGTGTCGCCACAAAGATCCGAATCTTTTTACCGATAAAAATCCCCACATGGGTCTTTCGAAGCAAGATATTGCCGCCACGGAAAAACAGCAGGAAAAGCAAGAAAACGATTCGAAGTCCAAGTCCAAGTCCAAGGGGAACAAGAGGAAGAGCTTCGTTCGTAAGTAAGTCAGCCCATTCCCTCTTCCGTATTCCGAGGAAATTTTGTCCAAAGGTAAGGCCTCTTTATGGTTTTGGACCTCCTTCGTCCCAAAGATGCGATCTATTCGAGAGCACGGAGGAGACACGTGTCAGGGGCAGGGCAGAGGCATAAATAGGTAAGCAAGAATATCACAAATCATCAAACCCACGTCCCATCTGCCGCATCGGGTAGCTTTGAACATTGTCTTTGAGCGATATCCGTGATTTGAAATACGCAACAGAATGAAATGGATCATAAGGTAAGGAAAAAGTCGATGTGTAGAACTTTTTGGGTTGTGTTCTTTGAAACGGAAACCTCAGTACATATCTAGATCATCCGCCATTAGACTATATCATGATCGTACCACTCCGTTTTATTATCGGGTGCTTCGACCTTCGTCAATCAAAAGATCTCATCTTCCTCGAATAGGTTCATGATCTGCTGATTGCCATAATACCAATCGCTCAAAGCGACGCCCTCCGAGAAAGTCCTGTTCGCTGAGATCTCTGCATCCACTGCTGAGTGTTCCAATCCGAACTCGTTGATGGGGTTGCGGAGATTGCTGGTGAGTGTCGAGTTTGCCGGAGCGGAGGAGATGTCGAAATAGATCCGCGCACTCTGACAGAGCAACTCGTACAGTTGGTACGGGTGCGTGATTGACCCGGGAGAATTTTCTTCGGATTGTAGGGACGCGGCAAATCGATCTAGGCGAGCTAGGTCTGCGATATCCAAGTGTTGGACAGCGCGTGTAAATAGCACGCTAAACGGTACGAACGGTCCATGCATGATAGCGCTATTCAAGTAGTCAGTGTCCCAAACCCACCGGCCAAGAATCGTATGCCGAGCGCAAACCCGGCAACTTACCAGTTGATATACTTCGTCACCTGGGACGGGTCGTTTTGACATGATTTGACGGCGATCATACACTCCTGGTGGATGTCTAATGCTTCTCGGGCGGTCTGAATACACTGGTCCGAAACGCCGGTAGAAGTGACCGCGGGAATGGCTCGGAGTATCAATGTAAGACATGAAAGCTGGCAGACAAGGTCACATTGGAGATATATAACACGCATAGGATCTGTTTCTAAGCCAGTAGACTGAGCAGTGGTGGCATCCTGCAATATTTGATTAGCGAGACCTGGAGCCCCGAAGAAGCGACCGAGACGTACGAAAATATCGACATGAACATCATCGATTAGCTGGCGTAAGTCTCCTGCCAATGCCTCAGCCACTGGGCTGCGTTCGTCAATGTTTTGGTATAAAGCCGCTGGGCTGTACAACTGATCATATATTCTGCCTTGAATTCTTGCAAGCCTAGAATGAAGTGGATCGATACTGTCGAAATGTATCGTTATCTCTGAGTCACGAATGTTGGAAGCCCTGCCAAGTCGGAGGGAAAGTCCCTTTTCTATCTTGTGTACTGTCCAGAAAAGGCGCTCTTGGGCTTCCCGAAGCCCCTGGTCGTTCCCTCTTTGTGGCTGGAGGCGATGATATCCTAGCCTTTGGCAAAGATCCGCCGCGGCCGAAGCAAATGTCCAAGCTTTGGTGGCTTTGGAAGCCTCAATTGCACTGTATGCCTGCCAGAACAATCAGAGGGACCGTTTGTTTTCCTATGTGGGGGAAGAGATATATACTCCGAGAACCAACGCAGCTATCATCTCCATGGATGCGGGCAGAAGGAGGGGAAGCCTCGAAACAGCGCGGTTCATGTTGTCCCAGCAAAGTTGACCATGACATTGATAGCTTTTGAGGCCAGAAGCAATGAAATGCTGGGTGAATATGAGATATAGATAGCCATTTGCAAGAATCAAGTCAGTATCATTGAAGTCATCAATTGCGAAGTACACTCTTCGGCAAATGTCGGTGAAGGTCTGAAGTGGGAGGATGCGAGAGACCGAGGATATTCTGCCATGTCCTTGGTGATCTATTCTCACAGACTCAGTATATCTAGTATTCGTCCGTGATTAGCAACTCACCTTTGGCCCATCTTAAGACGTCCACAACTGCGTCCAATGGAGGCATTGCAGGGCTGCAATCAATTTCAAGAGCAGGACCTTTTGTGAGAGATCTGTCTTGAGGGGCTTCTTCCAAGGTCCGCACGACGTTTGCCAAAGATGAAATGACTTGGTTCGCCGTGGATCCGGCATCTCTTGACCTTATGTCTTCGACGACAGCCTTGGCAAAGTCGATGATGTGAGGGGAGTGATCCCACGCGGGTTCGTCACGATTAGTAGTGTTGGTTTGAGAGTCACCTGGGGACTTCGGGTGCAGGATTTGATGGGCTGTGGGCGCCGAACCAACTTTGGTTTTCTTTTGATCCGGATTGACGTGGAGCTCTTGCAGTAGAAGTTTGATGCCGTCGACGTCCTTTGCTATACCATCGATTTTCTGTTCACTGAATCAGTTGCGTGAGGAGCAGTTCTGACGGAGACGAAGGCTACTGAAGGCTTCACTCACTATTTTGCCGATAGGGAAATTCTTTGCTTGGAGGGTGTCGTATTGGAAGCGATCACGCTATGCGTGCAGTTAAGCCTGGCAGAGATGCAATTTGAACATGGCGAACCTCTGTCACATCCAATCTGCACTGTGCAATTCAGTTAGATTACTCCTAACTTCGTTGAGAGATGCTTGAACTTGATTCAAGAGTCTGACCTTCCGAGTACGGCAGGGATCACACTGTGAAGGCAGATGTCAGCGCCTGATAATCGTGGTCGGTGCGATTCAGCTCACCGAGCGGCGGGCAATGGCAGGTCGGCTCCTTGGACGTCCGGACGCCTCGTCTCCGCGGGATTCCATATTGAATTGTACATCAGTACAGATCCGCCATTGGCAGCATTTGTGAAGACTTTTAAGTGTACAAAGCCGGTCGGGAATGGTAGCCAAGCTTTAAACCGCTGCATTAGGGGGTGGCGGGCAGGCGGGGCGGGTGAGTGCCTGGAAATGCGCGGGTTTCCGGGGCCGCTCATTGCTGCAAGAGAAACTCCAATTGGTTCACTCGAAACCTTGGGTCTTTCTCTCTCAACGTTCATTCTTCAGGACACGGACGAATATGCACCGGTACCACTTCACGAGGAAGCTATCGGTCGATATGGAGTTGGATATATGTGACTGCTCGTCCTTCGAAGTGGCGGCGTGGAGGCTCGATGCTCATCTTGTTCGCACGCCATCATCATGGGACCATCTGTACTCATTACTGGGGCCGCAGGCTTCATGTATGTTGGCTGCTACGATATCATTCCCTGGATGTCGTCCGCTGATAGGTTCACAGAGGAGGTACAATACTTGCCGACTTCTTGTCTTGCACGGAAGGCCCTATCAAAGCAGTGAACCTCATTGCTACAGTTCGAACGGAAGAACAAGCCCAACGACTGTCAAAGCTCGGCATAAAGGTGGTTCAGGTCGAACTCAGTAACGAAGCGGCTGTTACCCAGGCTATTCTTGGAGAGGAAGGTGAGTTGCGGCACTAAGATCTCGACACAGGATATTGACGATTTCGCAGTCGATATTGTTCTTCATCTCGCAAGCGCGATGGATCCTCGCCTTGCATGCCACCTCATCAAAGCCCTCGGCGAACGTCGCAAAGCGAGAGGGAACGACGTGTGCTTCATCCACGTATGTAATACTGTCCAACAGCCATGCAGACGGGCCAAGTCTTACCGAGATCGACCCAGTCAGCAGTCACAGCACTCTTTGCCTCGGAAAATGGTTGGTCTTTCGGCGAAGTCAAAGATGTTGATCCGACCATACTCGAGAAGGAAGTGCAGTTGCAGAAAGAGCAACCCAACCCCATTCGAGAGGTATCTCATACCTTTTTATGCCTTCCCCTCACGGAAGCAGACATCTAACGTCTTGAAAAGGCGACTATTGCTGTCACTCAATTGGCCAAAGAGCATGGTGTGAAGAGTATAATCGTAGTGGTGCCTTTGGTTTGTATGTAGTGATACTTGGCTACACCCGACCATCTATCGGACCTTGGCTCACTGTTCACAGATGGAAGAGGGGGTGGCGAGTGGAGGAAGCTTTCATCGGCGATTCCGTCATTTGTCAGGGCCAGTATCGAGCACAAAGTCGTTTACAAATTCGACAAGGAAGGCGTAAGTCCCTCTTTTGAGCCTCTTTAGTGTGCCGGATTGGCGCTCGCATTCTGTGCTAATGTTCTCGCAATCGCCAGAACCCTGCTGCCGCACACATATCTGATATTTCAGCCCTATATGCTCTCCTTCTGGAGAGAATCCTTCGGAAAGAGCCCATTCCAAGCGGCGAGAACGGTTACTATTTCGCAATGGCTCATCGAGCTCCTTGGTGGGAAGTCTTGCAGCGCCTTGCGAAGAGCTTGTATGCCCGAGGGCTGGTGGAGAGCCCAGATTTAAAGATCTGGCCCAGCGACGAGATGGCAGCGAAGTGTTTAGGCTGGCCATTGCCATTCGCTCGAGCCATGGGGACCCACAGGTAAGAGCATTATTGTGTCAATTCAACGGGCATATCTATTGACAAAACTCAGCGGAGAGCTTATTGCCATCAACGCATATCAAATCGGTTGGCAGCCAAAATGGGACAAGGAGCGATTTCTGAAGAGCATCGACGACGAAGTCCAGGCTGTCCAGGAACTGGACACGGTCAAGTCCACGATTTATGATATGCTCGTTTCAAAGGACTGAAAAGATCGTGCTCGCCTCAATATTCCGAGTCCAAATCTCAGTAATATCTTCAGCTCCCAAATCTGCTCTTGCTATTCCCGCTGCTCATTAGTCGGGGTTGGCGCTGTCAAAACAAGACAATAATGCTTCGTCCTCATATGCCATAAGACGATCGCCAGTGAAGACCAAGCTTCATCGCAGAATGACGCTCTTCAGCTTCGGCTCTGCAGCGTTGAATGCATCACGATGAATTTTTCCGATGGCTACCCTCTCAGATATGTCTCCCTCCCACTTTATCATCAGCACTTCATGCATGACCATGTGTCCATATTCCCACTGCTTCCAACCGATATACTGTGATCGATAGGAGTCTGTGCGTGACGAAGTGGCCAGATGGACAAATTCATAGGTGGCATCGCCGTCATCTAGGAGGCGATTGAATTGTTCGGGCTCGATGCCGAAGAGGACGCCAGCCCAACGTCCGTCTGAGACGTGAAGGCGAAGAGTGTACTGATCATA
This sequence comes from Cladophialophora exuberans, assembly GCA_030068005.1. Classification (NCBI taxonomy): domain Eukaryota; kingdom Fungi; phylum Ascomycota; class Eurotiomycetes; order Chaetothyriales; family Herpotrichiellaceae; genus Cladophialophora; species Cladophialophora exuberans. Next base: position 13,513 of record JANSVK010000190.1, on the reverse strand, counting down.
TCTCGAATCTGAGATTTCATGTGCAGAAAAGTGGGATATAGAGATAGCTTGAGTATCGAAGTGAAGCATGATCCCGAGATTTGGCTCGTGAGAGAACATCAGACTATCGCTGGAAAGAGTAGCTACACTCATCGCAGATTGCGGGAAAGGCAGGTTGGGATTGGAAGATGACACCTCAACCCTATCAAGCGCTGTCTGGGCGTCTTGAGGCCACCGCATCGAGCATGATTTATGCCATCCAGCCCAAGACCAGCTTGAGAATTGATTGTTACGGGTTCTCACCCTGCTTGTATCGCCGTGTGTGTGGTCAAATACCCATAGTAGTGCTTTAGTAAAGATTGCGTGGGGCAAACCTTGGATGGAGAGGCCCAAAGACCCTCGCAAATGTGACAGGCAACCGGCAAATGCATAAAGACGGCCAGAAGATTCTGTCAAATCCTTGCTTGTATAAGTAGGTAAGAGCTCTCCATAAGCATTGACCGCATCGTCGAAATCATCAGGCGTCCACTGTCGCAGGATATTCTTTGTTAATGGGCGCCCAAGGTTGAAAGTGTCATCTTGATTGCTCACGATACCATGGACTTTGTTATGAGAGCAGGCGAAGATAGTGTCGTAGTATCCAAAATACATACACCGGGGTGATAGCAGAAATTCCTGGAAGGTCCAAGCTCGAGTTCGATATTTGGAGGTGCCATCCATCGATTGAGTTCTGTCCCTAAAAGTCAGAAAATCGGTTTCGAAATCCGTACCTAGAATTCTTTGCTTCATCCTCAGGAGACGGTTGAAAGGCTGGACGCCAGGGAGGCCATCGGCGGCACTCAGAGCACTGTAAGACACCAACGTCAGGGCAGATGAGCCATAGACGATATCCATTTGGCGAATTTGCTCCATCTTTTGGGACAAGTCATCTTGCACAATGCACAGAACATCAATCCAGAGGTATCGCTCTCCCATGTTGCGTGTGAATGTCATGGCGTCTTTTATAATCAAAGGCAGCTGAGAACCAAACTTTTCCAGAGCACCTGGTTGCTCAAGATCTTGACGATTGTCGCTTGTGAGAGGCAGCATCGTGACTCTGCCCCAGACGTAGCTCAATGCAAAGTATCGCTCTGCGGTTGTTGCAGCGATCACACAGCTTTGGATTACATCAATGAGGATGATTTCTATAATCTGTGTGGTGTTTCTGGAGGCAGCTGGCAACATGTCGTGTCCGTCTTCACATCTAGCGACTAAATTTTTGACAGCCGCATAATCTATTTCATTCGTGATCGGCGCAGTGTCTCGGGCATTCGATCTGCGGATGATGCCGCAATAAGGTGGCAATGTGTCTTGCTCGACCCTTCTAGCAGAACAAATAGGTATGATACCGATGCTGTACCTACTCAAGCCGAAACTCAAGACTAATTCTTCTGGTGGTCCTTTGTCTGGCGAGGCCAAATGCGACAGCAAGCGACAGAAGCAACATGAGAAGCGCCTCTGGGCAAAATCAGTGTATTTGGGGAACTTTGGGAGATTGCCAATGTACTCCGATGCTTGCATGATGGGTATACATTTGAGTGGTATCTCGTTCGCCTTACATACATCGCAGAATTGGTCGTCAGGTAATTCTTCCGCATCGAACCAAGGAACTTGAGAAGCATCCATTGCCATAGTGGTTTCCCTTAGCCACAATTCAAGTCGAAGCTGATGCAGAGGATAGTATTAGATCAAACCTGGCAGTCAGTGGACAAAATAATTGACAGGCACGCAGGGTATATACTAGTAGTTGACTCTCTGTTAGGTACCGGCGTCAACGCGCGGGTACATGTGTTGGGACTGTCGGGACACCTCATTGCCACTGTTGTTAACAATACAGATAGAGTCGAGATGAACCTGAGACCTAATATATGTACCCGCGCGTTGACGCCGGTACCTACTATCAACCTATATGCCTGCCAATTATTTTGTCCGCTGGCCTCGCCTGGTACGATTTGGCTTGTCAGGCGTCCATCGGGGCTTATCTTGGCCTCTGCTTGAATCGCAGCCTCGTCAAGCCTCGTCCTGCGTCTGCACTTGCACCACTTCTTCATGCAACCAACATTGACAGCACCTTTGCTTCTAAAGAGGCTTGTTCGTCGAATCTCACAACTAGCTTCTCATTTCTATCAAAATCCTGCCCCGTTGCTCAATATGGATCCTTCACTTCGTTCTCACTACCTCGCAGACAACCCTCCCACAGTTGTTCGGCTGGAGATTGCCCCTCACTTCACTGCCCTTTCGCCCAAACAAAAGCGATATGCCCATCATCTGAGCCGAGCCTCCTTCTACGGTACACGAGTGACACTAGCTCAAGTATCTCCTGAATCTCCTATCATCTATGACCTTATTCTTGCCCTACATCGTGCCTGCGGAGGTGACTACAAGAAGCTGTCTAGCGAGACAACAGTTTCTGCCTCAGACATCACGTTCTGGCTGGAATATGCCACGCAGTTCTTGGGCAATGCAGGGAACTACAAAGGCTTTGGAGATTCCAAGTTTATTCCTCGAATCTCTCCGCAAGAGCTGGAGAAGCTCTCCAGCGTCAATGCGGAATGCAAATCACTTCACGAGAAGGCAACCAAAACAGGAGGTGGAATATATGAAACCAAAGATTTGGCACTCATGCACTTTGGATATCCTGAGGCTGGACATATGACGAACTACTATCCTGACTCACCCAACATTACCAAAGAAGAGATCTCGATTGTCGGAGAGGTGCTGGAAGAAAAGAAGCTGCTCATAGAGAATACCAGATTGCGGAAATTGGCCTCTGGCGACTTTGAACTCCTCATTGCATCCGGTATCTCTAATCCTCCAGCCACACAAAGGGATCTTGGTGACGTCGAATCGATTGCTCTGACGGGATCCCTCGCCGGAAAGCAGCTGCATCTTCGTTTTGGGGATCATCAGGAAGAAATGGCCAAAGTGGCGCTGGAGATCAAGAAAGCAGCTAAAGAAGCCGCAAATGAAGTGGAAGAAAAAATGCTTGACGAGTACGCAAAGACCTTTGGAACTGGCAGTATCCAAGCCTTTGTGGAATCCCAGCGATACTGGATAAAGGACAAGAAGCCCGTGATTGAGACTGATATCGGATTTGTTGAGACGTATCGAGATCCTCATGGTGTTCGTGGTGAATGGGAAGGGTTTGTAGCCATGGTCAACCAAGAGCGAACCCGTGCTTTCGGCAAGCTTGTCGACGCTGCTCCAAGCATGATCCCAAAGCTACCTTGGAGCAAAGACTTTGAGAAGGACAAATTTCTCAGCCCAGATTTCACCTCTCTCGAAGTGCTTAGCTTCGCTGGAAGTGGAATTCCGGCAGGCATCAACATTCCCAACTATGATTTCATCAGACAGAATGAAGGTTTCAAGAACGTCAGCCTCGGAAATGTTCTCAGCGCAAAGGCACCCAACGAACCGATTCCTTTCGTCCGCAAGGAAGACGATAAATTGTATCGCAGCTACCGCGATCCTGCTTTTGAGGTTCAGGTCGGCATCCACGAACTCCTGGGTCACGGCTGCGGCAAGTTGCTACAAGAGACCGCCTCAGGAGAGTACAACTTCGATATCAAGAACCCGCCCGTCAGCCCGATTACTCAGAAGCCGATCACATCGTATTACAAACCTGGTCAGACCTGGTCCAGCGTCTTCGGATCCATCGCTTCCTCGTATGAGGAGTGTCGCGCTGAATGTGTTGCCATGGCTCTCTCGTGCGATTTCGAGCTACTGCAGATCTTCGGTTTTGGCAACGGCAAGCAAGACATCGGCAATGAAGCTGGTGACGTGCTTTATGTGGCGTACCTCTCAATGGCACGTGCCGGCGTAGCAGCCCTCGAATATTGGGACCCGAAATCCCGAAAATGGGGCCAGATTCACATGCAAGCTCGCTTTGCCATTTTACGAGCGTTCATGGGCGCTGGCGAGAATTTCTGCCAGATCAAAGCCCCCAACGGTGATCAGAGCAACCCTGAAGATCTCGAGATCTATCTGGATCGGAGTAAGATTCTCTCACATGGACGGCCTGCAGTCGAAGCTCTTCTTCAGAAATTGCACATCTACAAGTCGACTGCTGATTTCGAAGCTGGCAAGAAAATGTATGACGACATCACGAACGTGGATGAATGGTGGGCCACCAAAGCAAGGCCAATTGTGCTGCAGAAAAAGACCCCTCGAAAGGTGTTCGTGCAGGCCAACACAGTTCTGGACGAGAAAACCGGCGATGTCAAGATGGTAGAATATGAGCCGAGCATCGAAGGTATGGTGCAAAGCTTTTTCGAACGTGAAGTCTGAGGCAGCAGATCTACAAATTTCGGCTATCAAGGGCGTTTTCCCCCAGTCCACAAGGTACGAGGGTACAGTGAGACAACTGTATCACACGGATGACGACAAGCGGTAACGTTACAGTATCGTAATGGATGATTCTTTTTCAAATGACAGATGGTTCTGCGGAAAGAACGGCTACTGTACTAACCAATCCATGCCTTTGAATGATTGAGGGAAGCCTCTTGGTGGTATTTACTACCCAGTCGTCGATCACATCCTTTTCCCATTCGCCCTGTACGTCTTTCTGATACTGTGTGCTGCTCTGGCACCCTATCCCAGCAAGCTTTTGACAAAAGCCAACGCATTCTGACCATACTCGTTCCCATAGCCTTGATGGGTCGCAGCATTCGATCCCGTGCAGCAGTACGGATCCGCAGAGTCGCAATAACTGCGGATTCGAGATTGATAAGTTGGGCAGGAGAAACCTGCTGGGCGCGCGTCGAACTGTTTTTGAGAGAGGATCAGTCTCGGCCTATCGTGTTCAGCTTAGGAACACTTACACCTCCAGCAGTGCAACTTCCGTAATGGAACGTTTCGGACGGTGAATTTCTCGGATTACCTGCCCAGATGACAGCTTTGATGGCATTGCTGGCGGCGGAGGAAATGAGAGGGTTTGTGTAGGTGATTCCCTGATTCGGATCTCCTCCACCACAGAGAGCATTATCCTCGATTTGCGCACCCTGTTAAGCCGCAAGTTATTCACTAATGCATATGAAGGGAATGAACAAAGACTGACCTGAGAATACCCAACGACGACAAGCTTGGTGCTTGGGCATTGCTGGTTGAAGCTATTGATCTGATTGGCAACGTTCTGAGTGCCTTGTTGAACGGAAGAGGCGTATTGAGCGTTGGTACCTCCCGCAGCTGGGTAGTTGACGGCCTCAGCAGTGGAGCCTGGGTAGGCTTGCAAGATCAGGTTGACAAAGGTGCTGGCTGAGCCATATCCACTAGGCGCCGTGGTCTCTCTCGCGCCGAAAATGTGGATGTTAGGACAAGAAGCCCTCTCCTCAACTTGGATTGGATTTCCAATGACAGCTGGAGTGGCTGCCAACAGAGCAGCTGTGCCGGTAGTCAAACGCATCTTGGAGGCCGTTGCGCAAATGTAATGGATGGGTGGTCGGTGAGTAAGAAAGTAGCTGCTCTGTGCTTGCCTCGAGATTTGCTGATACTTTTATGTCCACCTTGCGCAGCCGTCGGTTCTCACAGCACGTACCAGGTTCTTCTACCTTCAAATCAAAGCTCAGCAAACAGCCTAAATCAATGCCAGCAAGCAGAACTGACAGGCATCAAGGTCAATACTCACTAGGACTTGCCAGGTTGTCAAACTTGAACAAATGTTGTTTTCCTTCCGACCGAAGGCCACGTTGTATTCATTTGAGGAACGGCATGAAACAAAATGTGCTCCAGTCCATCCATACCTGAACGAGTTAGCCTTCGTCTGTTCTTCGAGGCTACATTTCGAGCTGCCAGGTACAATCTCGATATTGGCTAGTCGAATCAATGACCAACGCTGCCACTCTCGGAGTCCTCTTTTTGCCGCTGACGCCCAATGTTCAGTGCTCGCATGGGTATGGACATTCCTGACCTGTCGAACGATGGCCAGGGCTCTGAAAATGCTGAGATTTCCTGCAACATATGCAACGCTTTGATCTTAAACTTGGCCACCATAGACCCTGTCTATGAAGACATTGAGCTTCAGGAATCCCACAACAGAGATTTCATTGCGACCAAGCCAGGCCGAATTGTCACTACGAAGCGAGACTCAAACATACGACAGCGACGTCTTCAGCATCACAATCAGGTTACAGTGGAGAATGCAAGGTCAATGTCACAGTTCAAACCAACCGCAAAAGGATAACAGACCGCAGCCTAAGCTCTACTCAAGCCTTTAATGCAGGGCTGGGCTATCAACCATCCGAACAAGTCACTCGATGGTAGAACGTGAGTCGCCTATGGACTACAAATTATCCGGCCCCCGCATTCGTCAATTCGTTTACCTGGGAAACATGTTCCTTATTCCCGCCTAGCAGAGGCACCAGGTCTCTTCCCTCCCAGACTTCTGCTTTGTGACCAGATCGCGCTATGGGAATAAGTCGCGGGGCTCCGCGATCGAAGACATTTAGGCTAATAACCTGATTGGTGATGCTTGCAGGCCCGAACCAGGTACATGCAGCGGAGCGGAGAATTCTTCTTTTCACCCTTGTCACTAAAACATCCAGTTCACAGAGATTGCATGCAAAGACAGTGCAGGGCTTCGAGAAGGCAAGTACGAACTTTTAAGAAGGGGAACAAGGGCCGAATCCTGTTTCCTCTGCAGCATCAATATACGTCCGCTGCCAAAGAATTAGAATTAAGGGTTAGAGAGGGTACCACACCTTCCGCCGGTTCAAAAACCGTCACCTGTCAGTTGTTCAGAGAGTTCGATGCCTTGACTTTGCCGAACGGGTTGCCAGAATCTGCGGATAATGTCCTCGACCAATGTCCTTAACTGGAACAGTCATGTGCAAAGAACTGCCCAGGGTTAAAGAGCGCTGGAGCATAAAATTGTGATGGGCCAGGATCCGGGATGTGAAACACGTTTACAAGGTTGAATTTTCAACGGCAACCTTGGAAAGCGAGGCACGTGCCAAGACACGTGTTAGCGACACGGCTAAATTCTTCGTTGCCTGGAGCGCTTCTCGACCACCTTGAAGATAGGAGTTTGCTGGTATGCCGTTCCAGGCAGGCTGGATTCTGCTACAGAAAGCAAGCTGACCAAACACCAGGCCGATGCTCGACACAATCTCAGGAAAAATCTGAAACTCGAAGAACGCAAATGAACTTCGTAGTTTTAATTTTCTTTTCTTTCGTGCAAACTGTCTTTTGACGCTATGGTACATCAATTCGGCCCTATAGAAAAGGCACCCCTTGCTACCGCACTCCCTTAATCCACCATCATTATATTTCTCGGCCAACCCCGCAGGCTTCATTTTACTCGACGATTAAGATCACAAATGAGGAGGCTGTTGCTTTCAAGTTTCCGGCCGACTGCCCGACAGGTGAGAACCAAAGGTACAACAGAGCTACGGGTCCGGTCGAAAGTGATCCTCGACAGGTCAGCTATCATCGCACAATTCCAAAATGGTTCCATTCTCTTCCCTATTTCTTGCCGTGACAGCTGCCGTTGAAGTGTTGAGTGCTTCGACTGGCGATATTATTGAGAGAAACAGCTTTTCTCCTTCACAGGAGCTTGATACGCGTACTTCTCCAGGCACTGGGACCAACAACGGCTACTTCTATTCCTTCTGGACTGACGGAGAAGGCACCGTGAATTACAACAACGTCATACACCACGCAGTGGACCAACGTTGGCAACTTCGTCGCCGAAAGGGGCAGGAGCCAGGGTTCTGTGAGGTGAGTTAACTACTGTTTTTACGTCCTCGATCATGCCCTCGTATGTAACCACTTGAAGACGAACGCGTGCTGACCTTACGATGGCAGAGCCATCAAATACTCTGGCTCCTTCAACCCAAGCGGCAATGCTTACCTTTTAGTGTACGGCTGGACCCCTTGTTGAATACTACATCCTTGAGTCCTATTACAACATCTACACTGCCCAAAGAGTCAATGCTCGTAAGTTCCTCGTCGCGTTCCGTCAATGAGCGAGGAAATGCTAACGCGGTGTCAAAAAGGTTCTATTCAAGGAACCGCAACGTTCACGCAGTACTGGTCCATTCGTACCAGCAAACGCGTCGGCGGCACGGTGACCACAGACAACCATTTCAACGCATGGAAGAATCTGGGTATGCCGCTTGGAAATCACAACTATCAGATCGTCACAACCGAAGGATACCAGAGCTCTGGCTCTTCGAGCATCAAAGTCTCCTAAAAGATACCGCACGACTATAGTACACTACGCAAGCAGGTGGAGATGAAAAATCGGAACTGAAAAAGTTTTAAGAAGGTGCCGAACCAGCGGATTATGGTGGAGTCGAACTCAGAAGTTCATCTTTTATGGTAAAAGTCGGGTGACAGATCCGTCTTGGGAAGCAGAGAGGAAGTATTTTTCTTTCATGGGCTTTAGCTGCCCGACATCCCTAGGTTTTCATGTGGGTTCGAAATGGTGGATGCACAAATAAATGTGCATTGTAACTCAATGGAATTATGTCAAAGCCTTAGCTGCAGAGAGTGACATACCAGTACCTCGTATGGGTCCGACTCCATACGTACCCAGGTACCAAATAACCGTTGTTTCATGGTATATGAATTACCCGCTCAGTCTCCTGCTATCTCAAGTTCTTCGTCCTTCCTGTTGAGTATGAATACTTCCTCTTGTCGTTGTGACGAAGTTTTCCGACGCAGAGCTCAGGCGATGTAAATTAATATCTCATCGCAGGTGCTTGATCACACACTCGGAAGCGCTCAGGAACTATGCCAGCACGAAACATCCTCCATTATCAATTTCGATGACAGTTGGCGTTCCACCTTCGCGTTCTACGTTAGGCCCCGATTTCTGTTTTTCTTCGTCCAGCGCCCATTGAATCGTCTTGGGCGTATCATAAACCCACAGGAGTCGCATCATGATGCCCGAGTACAGCAGTGCCGCGTGGTGAGTGAGCAGCCAGTACTTGGCGCCTCCCATCTTGCGATACAGCGCAAGTCCACCGGCGGCACCGTAGGTGTTCATGCTTCCCATCGCTCGACTTTCCTTGAGGCCATGAAGGAGCGCCAATTTTTCCGTTCTAGGTTCCGAGTCGAGGAAGGCCTGGAGCGGTCCAACGTCTAGCTTGGTACCGTGTGGGGTTTGCATGATCGCCTCGTGAACATCTGTACCGTCGTCGGCTGCGTGTGTCCAAACAAGCGCTGTGACGTAGTTGAGCTCGTGGTGGCCTAAGAGACGAACTGGGGTGAGCCAAGATGGAAAGGGATTTCCCGGGTGGGCTACGTCGGATTTCCAGGACTTGGCCGAAGCATCAAGACTTGGGATTGTCAGCACAGTTGTGAAATGGTTCCAAGGCTCGAGTATTGCTCTGGATTCGGGTGTCGCGATGACGGGAATACTCGGGTCGAACAGAAGAAGAGTTGGCTGGTGCAGATGGTCGAGGTAATGGAAGCCGATAAAGATTGCGTCGATCTCAGACCTTTTCTTTTCATCTTTGTTTCTCCCTATCTGCTTAGAGATGCCGGCAACAGCAGCCGCCTCCGTCTCGATTTGACGGATCAGAGCATCTATGGCTTCAGGACCCGAAAATGCTGGTGATTGGGGCTGAGCAAGGTGTATGAACCAGGAGCCAAACTGGCTCGTCGGTCCATTGAGCCAGGGTTCGAACAGAATATGATAGTAGCATTTTCCCGTCGACGCACGATCTGGCTCCGGGCGAGGAAAAGACACCAGCCACGAGTTGTCAGCGTTCAGCGAAGTCATGATAGGACGCCATGGCGTGGCAGACGCAAAGTGCGCATGCAGCGTCTTCTGTCGCTCACTATCTTGAACTACCATGTTGTCTATGGCGGCAGTCAGCCTGGGTCACCGCTGGGGATAATCATCACAAAGAGGGATGATGGAGAGGCAGACCGTTGGCAACAGCGGTGATAACAACCATAGACAAGACGCTCCAACGACGCCTGCATCGAGGCGTCCATCGTCAGGCGTCCAGCGCCAAGCCCAGGCGGGGGCAGCAACGGCAGTTGCGAGTAGTGCTTGCGAAGGGGAGGCGTTAAGTGGGTGTCATGGTCCCTAGGTATGCAACACACGGTCAGGCTACTTGTACAGGTACAAACATCTTTTCCCCTTGATTAATCTATGATTTTTCTCACGATCTCGCCTTCAAACAACCATCTGGGGAACACATGGCGCTAACGGCCATGCTTGTAATCAACGTTACTTCAACTGACTATATCTTGCGCGGGCAGACCTGGATGAAACACCATACGAAACAACCTCGGTGTTGTTTTGGGATTAACAGATTCACTTTGGGTGACTTGCGACACCTTCCCCCGCCGACGCTCCGAAGTGCTAGTCGCGATCATGAGTTTCGTCTTCACGCCAAAGTGTTCCAGCATAGAACTACCAAGTACTTTCTTCCTTTTTAATTATGCATGGCTACGAGAATCGATGAAATTGGTGCGCCGCAAGGCTGCCAAACGAAACGTAGGTACTATATATAAAGGAGGAAATGAATGTCTTTGGCAAGTGTCTTTTCGTTGTCCAAGTTCTTGTGTCCCCTTCATTCCACCTTCTAAAAGTCGTTCTTTACTTGCACGCCTGTTGACCGGGTTTTCATTCTTTTGCCTGGTGCAGTCATTCTTTTGATCACATCTAAATACATTTTGAGGCGTACCTACATTATTTGTACAGCACCCTAGCATCATGATACCCCTTTTGTACGCATTTCTTCTCGGAGGCGCATCGTTCGTCGACGCCTATCCTCTTATTGACCCACGTACCGTCGCCTCCCTCGACCAGGCTGCTTTCGCCGAAGCTCAGAAGCGAGACGATACTGCTACGCGAGCCTTCTCTTCTGTCCCAATCAAGACCTCTGATGGGAAATGCCTTTTCGTTGACGAATTGTCTGGAGACTTCCGCGCCAATTTGACGCCTATTCAAGTTGCCGATTGCGACGGCAGTGACGGGCAATCATGGGATGTCATCACCGCTGGTGTTCACAACGACCAGCCGAATTCCATGTTGATCGTGAGCACGCTGGCAAGTTTACCTGCGCGAAGCTGTTGTGGACTCTTCTAATCTAGCTTCTCAGACCCAAGCCTGCTTTAACTTCGACCCTCGTCGCGCTGCCGGAAACCAAGTTCTTCTGTTCTCCTGTGGCGGACGTGCTGATGGAGGCGGTTCTGTCACCAATTCCCAGCTCTTTCCATTTTCTGGTGGTGCTGGTCCTCTGTCCTTCACGCCTGAGAACGCAGCAGGAAGTTGCTTGACCGTGAGCGGATCTGTCATCGACATTGCCACTTGCAATACTGCGGACGACAATCAGTCCTTTACCTTCGGGGATGCCTCCACTTCTCCCCCTACTTCTGTTCCTGCTGTGACAGAAGTAGCGACTTCGGCGGTTGCTTCAGCTAGCTCAGTGGAGTCGTGTGGCGGAGCTGATCCAGCAACTTCAACGATATTTGTCACTATGACAGTTACTACTTCAGACGCCAGCGCAGCATCAGGTACTTCAGCTGCCAGTGTGTCGTCTAATGTAGCGGTTGTCACATCGGCACCTGTGGCAGTAACTACCACGGCCACGACCACTTCTGCGACCGTCATTTCAGTCTCTCGGGCGGGAGTTGTCCTAGATCCATCGGCAGTAGCTGAAGCGAATCCACGCGACGACACTGCTACTCGTGCTTTCTCCTCTGTCACCATCAAGTCTTCCTCCGGCCAGTGTCTGTTCATCGATCCTACTGCAGGCGATTTCCGCGAAAACCTGATTCCGATTGTGTTGCAAGACTGTGACGGTTCAGCCAACCAACAATGGGACTTCATAACAGCCGGTGTCCACAATGATCAGCCCAACTCGGCCTTGATTGTCAGCAGCCTGACGCAAGGGTGCTTGAACTTTGATCCTAGAAGAGCCGCGGGCGATACTGTAATCATGTTTAGCTGTGGAGGACGAGCCGACGGTGGCGGACTGGTGACCAACAGCCAGTTGTTCACCTTCGTTGGTGGGGAGACAAGTTTGCAGCTCCAACCTGAGAATGGCAATGGCCAAGTTTGTTTTGCCGCCAATGCTCAGGGCAGGTTGGATCAAGCTGCTTGCAGCGATGATCCTGCTCAGGTTTTTACAATCGGCTGAAGAATATAACTGCTTCTCAGACACCAAATGAGGGAATTAGGGAAGTCATGTTCAATATCATGACATCCAAATCAAAGTTTCTATGCTACGCAGAGTTCTACCTTTCCACTTCGAGGCTTTCCATTGTGCTCTTTCACTGCTGGTAGACAGGCTTGATACGAGTACAGCCTGATCTAGATCTTCAGTGGACCCACCATTTGGTGCCACCGCCTAACATTTCCGCCCCTAAGGATCAATGACTCTTCTCCTTGGACGCTTCGGTCTGTCTCTTTGACGAAAGGTATGACTCCCACGATGATTCTCTTTGGCATGAATTCGATCCTCATTGAATATTCCGCTCTCTTAAGTGTCTCTTAACGCGAATGATCAACGCAAGGATATACCGTAACATCAAAAGGGAAACCCCGGCTTCCTTGACTGCAAAGAGAAGCAGACATCTGTAAGTTTGATGCTTACCCCGGGAAATGTGAGTCTTTGAGGCAGTGCTGCAGATGTTGCATATTGGTACCATCTCTGAACAGCCACTGCCCATAAGGCTTGAGGAGTCATAGACGTCGCTTCCCAGAAAAGCCTGTCATATCTGAGACTTAAGGCCAAAGACCGCTTGCCTTCCTCAAAAGTGGAAGCTTTCTCGCCTCCCCTTGCAGTATTTTCCATTCTTTGGGATTAGATCGTGACTATTGTCACTCTCCAGAACCCGAAAAAGGCACCGCGAATCAAGAATACTCTCATCGCGTTGATCGGTTGAGCTCAAAGCCACGAACACATATACACTCAGCCTCCCTGTCTAGCGAAGGAGCAAAATGCTCACCCTTGACGGCTCGACTCTCGAAGGCGGCGGCCAATTGGTGCGCGTAGCACTTTCCATCTCCGCTGTTCGGGGCATTCCCGTTCGAATCACCAACATTCGTGCCGGCAGGGGATCATTTTTCAAGAAAGCGAAGTCGAAAGGAAGACCAGATGCTGGACACAGCTCTAGTTCTCGTTCTAGAGGCGGCAGGTCTGGCGCTGGAGGCGGTCTGAAAGAAAGTCACCTTGCGGCTTTGATGTGGCTGGCCAAAGAGTGTAATGCAAGAGTCGAAGGCGCCGAGGTAGGTAGCTTGGAAGTGGTGTTTCGACCTCAGCCTCGCGCTCTCTATCATCCTTCCTCGACGCCTGTGCGATCTTTGCATACATCAGGAGGAGAAAGAGCAAGGGAGCTGAATGCAACCAGCCAGCAAGATGACAATGTTGAAGTTATCGAACTTAGGAATCCAGGCAGCGTATGGCTTATCTGGCAAGCTATTTTCCCCTACATCATCTTTTCGTCTCTCACGACTTATCGGCGGCGGCGAAAGCAGTCAAACACAGTGACTGTGACCACAAATCTACTGCATGAGAATCAGGACAAAGCGGAG